>JAUJEN010000204.1:0-76239 GCA_030448925.1 Citrus cavaleriei
CGGGCCTCCGTGCCAAAATAGGTCAAGGACAAAACGCGTTTGAAAATAACCGTCAAGGCCGGGCGCCGAAGTGTTCGCCCAGCGAAAAAGGCCACAAAAACGGTGGGCTATAGCCTGGGGTGGGTTGGCCAACTTCGGCCGACCCGGAATGCCGCGAGACTTTTGGGCGAGGGGCCTGTGCAAAAAAAGGCCAAGGGCAAAGCTACCAAAAAATAACCGCTCGGGCCGCCAAGTTCGTCCAGCGGAAAAAAGGCCACAAAAAACGGTGGCTATAGCCTGGGGGGTTGGCTGGCCAACTTCGTCTGGCCGACTGGAATGCCGCGACTTTGCGAGGGGCCTGCAGTAAAATAAAAGGCCGCGGGCAGCTGCTGCCTAAAATAATCATCAAGGCCGGGCACCAAGTTCGCTCCAGCGAAAAAAAGGCCACAAAACGTGGTGGGCTATGCAGCCTGGGGTTGGGTTGGCCAACTTCGCCCGCCGGATTCGGAATGCCGCGATCAGCAGGGGCCTCCGCAGCAAAAATAGGCCACGGGCAAGGCCGCTGCCGCTCTAAAATAATATTCAAGGTCACCAAGTTCGCCCAGCGGGAAAAAGGCCACAAAAATGGTGGGCTATAGCCTTTGGGGTAATACAACTTTCACGACTCGGAATGCCGCGAGATTTCGGCAGGGCCTCCGTGGTGCCGTGGCCAGGTCATGACAAAAACCGGTGCTCAGGTGGGCCAACCGCTCAAGAACGGGCGAAACTGCCCGGGGCCGGAAAAAGGCCACAAAACGTGGTGGGCTATAGCTGGGGGTGGGCTGGCCAACTTCGTCTGGCGGACTCGGAATGCCGCGAGACTTGCGTAGGGCCTCTGCAGGTAAATAAAAAGGGGCAAAGCCGCTACCAGTAAAAATAACCGCTCAAGGCCGGGCCAAGTTCGCCCAGCGGAAAAAGGCCACAAACGTGGTGGCTATGTTTGGGGTTGGGCTGGTCACTTTCGTCTGCCAAATCTCGGAATGCCGCAAGACCTTGCGAGGGGCCTTCCGTGGTGACAAAATAGCCGGGCAAAGCCACTTAAAATAATTTACCAAGGTCAAAGCAAGTTCGGCCCAGCGGAAAAGGCCACAAAAACTGGTGGGCTATACCCTTGGGGGGTGGGGCTGGCCGACTTCGTCCGCCGGACTCGGAATGCCAAGAGACTTAGCAAGGCCCGTACCAAAAATAGGCTGGTGCAAAGCCGCGCCAAAAATAACCGGCTCAAGGCCGGGCGCCGTTCTGCCCACCGGAAAAGGCCACAAAACGGTGGGCTATAGCCTTTGGGGTGGCTGGCCAACCGCCCGGCTGGACTCCGGAATGCCGCCGCGAGACTTTGGCGAGGGGCCTGCAAAATAAAAGGCCGCGTAAGCAAAGCCGCTACCAAAAATAACCGCCTGAAGGTCAAAGCCAAGTTCGGCTCAGCGGAAAAAAAGGCCACAAAAACGGTGGCTATAGCCGGGGTTGGGCTGGCCCATTTCGTTGTCCGCCAACCGAATGCCGCAAGACCTGCGAGGGCCTCTGCAGACAAAAATAGGCCGGGGCAAAGCCGCTTAAAACACCGCCTCAAGGCCGGGTGCCAAGTTCGGCCTGTGCCGGAAAAAGGCCATAAAACGGTGGGCTATAGTCTGGGGGGGCGGGACACAACTTCGTCTACCGGACTCGGAATGCCGCGAGACTTTGGCGTAGGGGCCTCCTGTGTAAAAAGGTCATGGCAAGCCGCTGGCCCAAAACACCAAGGCCGGGCGCCAAGTTCGGCCCAGCGGAAAAAAAGGCCACAAAACGGTGGGCTATAGCCTGGGGTTGGCTGGCCAACTTCGTCTGGCCAAACTGAATGCCAAAGACTCCTGCGTAGGGCCTGTAGATAAAAAAATAGGCTGCGGCAAAGCCGCTACTTGAAAAATAACTCGCCTCAAGGCCGGGCGCCATGTTCGCCCAGCGGAAAAAGCACACAAAAAAACGGGGTGGGCTTTAGCTTTGGGGGGTGGGGTTGGCCAACTTTCTCGGCCCTCATTGACTCCGGAATGTCATGACTTTGCAGGGCCCCTGTGCCAAAATAGGCCATGGACAAACTCAGCCCAAAAAATAACTGGCCTCAAGGCTGGGCGCCCAGTTCGTCCAGCGGAATAAGCCCACAAAATTGTTTGGGCTATAGCCTTGGGGTGGGCTGGGCTAACTGGCTGGACTGAATGCCGCGAGACTTTCCATGGGCCTCCGTGTAAACAAAAGGCCGCTGGCAAAGCCGCCGCCTAAAAATAATCACCAAGGTCAGGCACCAAGTTGGCCCAGCGGAAAAAGGCCACAAAAACGGGTGCAGCGGCGGCTATAGCCTGGGGGTTGGGCTGGCACCGCCCGCCGGACCTGAATGCCGCGACTCTGGGCGTAGGGCCTCCGTAAGTTAAAAATAGTACACGGGCAAGGCCGCGCCTAAAATAACAGCCCGGGCGCGTCAAGCCAAGTTCGCCCAGCGAAAAAAGGCCACAAAACGGGTGGGCTATAGCCTTTGGGGTGGGTTGGCCAACTTCGTCCGCTGACTGAACGCCATGACTTCATAGGGCCTGTGGTGCCAAAAATAGGCCGCGGACAAAACCGTGCCCAAAAATAACCGCCCGAAGAACGGGGCGCCCTGATCGTCCAGCGGAAAAAGGCCACAAAACGGGTGGCTATAGCCTTGGGGGTGGTTGGCCAATCTCGCCCGCCGACTCGAATGCCGCGCGAGACTTTGTAGGGCCTGTAGTAAATAAAAGGCCGCTGGCAAAGTCACGCTTAAAAATAACCGGGCCCGAAGGTCACGCCAAGTTCGGGGTCTACGTAAAAGAGGCCACAAAAACGGGTGGGCTATAGCCTTTGGGGGTGGGGCTGGCCAACTTCGTCCGCCAAACTCGGAATGCCGCAAGACCTTGCGAGGGGCCTCCGTGTGACAAAAATAGGCTGCGGGCAAAGCCGCGCCCAAAAATAACCGCCCGAAGGCCGGGGCGCCAAGTTCGTCCAGCGGAAAAAGGCCACAAAAACGGGTGGGCTATAGCCTTGGGGGGTGGGGCTGGCCGACTTCGTCCGCCGGACTCGGAATGCCAAGAGACTTAGCAAGGGGCCTGCGGTACTGGGCAAAAAATAGGTCAGTAGGCAAAGCCGCCGCTTCAAAATAACTTCAAGGTCAGCGCCAAGTTCGCCCACCGAAA
The DNA here is from genome assembly GCA_030448925.1 of Citrus cavaleriei. Classification (NCBI taxonomy): domain Eukaryota; kingdom Viridiplantae; phylum Streptophyta; class Magnoliopsida; order Sapindales; family Rutaceae; genus Citrus; species Citrus cavaleriei. The sequence continues at coordinate 3,195 of JAUJEN010000204.1, forward strand.
AAGGCCACAAAAACGGTGGGCTATAGCTCGGGGGGTAAGAAGCACCGTCCGCCACATCGAATGTCATAAGACCTTGGCGTAGGGGCCTCCGTGACAAAATAAGCGCGGCGCCGCCGCTTAAAAAAATAGTTTTAAGGCCGGGTGCCATGTTCGTCCAGCGGAAAAGGCCACAAAAACGGGTGGGCTATAGCCTTGGGGGGTGGGGCTGGCCAACCTCGTCCGCCGGACTCGGAATGCCGAGATTTCATGAAATCTCTGTGCCAAAAAAAATAGGTCATGACAAAACCTGCCTAAAAATAACCGCTCAAGGCCGGGCGCCTATGTCTGGCTCAGCGAAAAAGGCCAATAAAAACGGGTGGGCTATAGCCTTGGGGGTGGCTACTAACTGTCCGCCGACTGGAATGTCATGACTTTGGCAGGGGCCTCAGGTAAAAACAAAAGGTCATGGGCAAAGCTCGCGCCTGCAACAATCACGCCTCAAGGCCGGGGCACCAAGTTCGCCCTTAGCTGAAAAGGCTACAAAACGTGGGTGGGCTATAGTTTGGGGCTGGGTTGCCAATCTCTGGCCCGGCTGGACTCGGAATGCCGAGACCTTGCGAGGGGCCTCTGCAGCTGCAAGAAGACAAGCAAGGCCGCGCCTAAAATTAACAGCCCAAGGCCGGGCGCCAAGTTCGCCCAGCGAAAAAGGCCACAAAACGGTGGTTATAGCCTTTGGGGTGGGTTAGCCAACTTCGTCCGCCGGACACAGAATGCCGCGAGACTCATGGGGCTCAGATGTTAAATGGCCGCGACAAAGCCGCGCCCAAAAATAACCGCCGAAGGCCGGGGCGCCAAGTTCGTCCAGCGGAAAAGGCCCCCAAAAAGGGTGGACTATAGCCTTAGGGGGTGGGCTGGCCAACTTCGCCCCATTGGACTCGAATGTCATGACCTTGCGAGGGGCCTGGTGTTGGGGTAACAGGCCACGGCAAGGCCGCTACCAAATTAATATGCCCGGAAGGGGCCGGGCGCCAAGTTCGGCCCAGCGAAAAAAAAAGGCCACAAAACGGGTGGGGCTATGCCTGGGGGTGGGCGGCCACCGTCCGCCGACCTCGGAATGCCGCGACTTTTGGCGTAGGGCCTGCAGGTTAAAATAGAAGTCAGCGGGCAAAGCCGCGCCCAAAAATAACCGCCCGAAGGCCGGGGCGCCAAGTTCGTCCAGCGGAAAGAGGCCACAAAAACGGGTGGGCTATAGCCTTTGGGGGTGGGGCTGGCCAACTTCGTCCGCCAAACTCGGAATGCCGCAAGACCTTGCGAGGGGCTCTGGTGACAGGGGCCATTAGGCTGGCGGCAAAGCCGCCTAAAATAACCGCTCAAGGTCAATGCCGTTCGGCTCCAGCGGAAAAGGCCACAAAACGGTGGGCTATAGCTCTATGGTGGGGCCAATAACTCGTCTTCGGGCCGGACTCGAATGCCAAGACACTTAGCAAGGGCCTGTACCCGCAAAAGGGTCATGGGCAAAGCCGCTTAAAAAACAACTGCCTCAAGGTCAAGCAAGTTCACCAGAGAAAGCCACAAAACGGTGGGCTATAGCTCGGGGTGGTTAGCCAATTTCGTCCTGGGCCGGATTTTGACGTTAATGAGATCATGAAGCGGCTCAGAGTGCTGTGTAAAAATGACGCGGCAAAGCCGCCGCCTAAAAATAAATCACCAAGGCCGGGCCAAGTTCGCCCAGCTAAAAGGCCACAAAAACGGGTGGGCTACAGCCTTGGGGGGTGGGGTGGCCCACTTTGTCTGCCGGACTCGGAATGCCGCGAGACAATGCGAGGGGGCCTCTGTGGTGTTAAAAATAGGTTGCCGGGCAAAGCCGCCGCTTAAAAATAACCGCCCCGAAGGCCGGGCGCGTTCGGCCCGCAGCGGAAAAGGCCACAAAAACGGTTGGGCTATAGGCCTTGGGGGGTGGGGCTGGCCAACTTTGTCCGCCGGACTCGGAATGCCACGAGACCCTGCGACGGGCCTCCGCTCGCTGGGACAGGCCGGGCAAGCCGCTCGCACAACAACGGAAGCTCAAGGTCACAAGTTCGGCCCAGCGCGAAAAAGGCCATAAAACGGGTGGGCTATAGCCTGGGGTGGGCTGGCCAACTTTCATTCTACCGACCGGAATGCCGAGAACTTGCGAAGCCTCGGTGTTAAAATAGAACGCGGGCAAGCCGCCAAAAATAATCGCCCGGTCAGCGCCAAGTTCGCCCAGCGGAAAGAAGCCAAAAACGGGTTGGTCTATCGCTTTGTGGGGTGGGGCTGGCCAACGTCGTCCGCCAAACTCGGAATGCCACAGACTTTGCCAAGGGCTCTGCAGCAAAAATAGGTCAGGGCAGCTCTCGTTCGAAATAATCGCTTCAAGGCCGGACGCCAAGCTCGCTCAAATGAAAGAGGCCACAAAAACGGGTGGGCTATAGCCTTGGGGGGTTGGGCTGGCCAACTTCGTCCACCGGACTCGAAATGCTGCGAGACCTTGCGAGGGGCCTCCGTGTGCCAAAAATAGAACGCGGGCAAAGCCGCGCCCAAAAATAACCGCCCGAAGGCCGGGGCGCCAAGTTCGTCCAGCGGAAAAAGGCCACAAAAACGGGTGGGCTATACTGGGGTGGCTGGCCAATCTCTGCCGGACTCGAATGCCGCGGTAGACTTTGCGTAGGGCCTTATGTGTTAAAATAGGCCGGACAAAGCCGCTACCAAAAAATAACCGGCCCGAAGGCCGGGCGCCAAGTTCGCGGCAATGAAAAATGCCACAAAACTAAAGCGATATAGTCAGGGGTGGTTGGCCTACTTCGTCCGCCGGACTAATGCCGCGAGAATCATGGGGCCTGCAGCAAATAGCTACGGCAAAGCCGCCGCTTCAAAACCAATCACCAAGGTCGGGCGCCAAGTTCACGCCAATGAAAGAGGCCATTAAAACGGTATTGCGCCTTGGGGGGTGGGGCTGGCCAACTTCGTCCCCCAAACTCGGAATGCCGCAAGACCTTGCGAGGGGCCTCCGTGTGCCAAAAATAGGCTGCGGGCAAAGCCGCGCCCGGAAATAACTGGCCAAGACCGGACGCAAGTTCGCTCCAGCGAGAGGCCAGCAAAAACGGGCGGGTTATAGCCTCACATTAACTTCGTCCACCGACCGAAATGCTGCGAGACTCGCGAGGCCCGGTGCTGCAATAGAACGCTGGCAAAGCCAGCGCTTAAAAAATAACCGCTCAAGGCCGGGCGCCAAGTTCGTCCAGCGGAAAAAGGCCACAAAAAACGGGTGGGCTATAGCCTGGGGTGGCTGGGCCAATCTCGCCTGGGCCGGACTCAAAGCTGCGAGACTTGCGAGGGCCTGCGGTGCTAAAATACCGCAGACAAAGCCGCCGCCAAAAAATAATCGTCAAGGCCGGGCGCCGCAAGTTCATCAGCGGGAAAAGGCCATGCAAACGGGTGGGCTACAGCTCTGGGGGTGGGTTGGCCCACCATCCGCCGGACCGGAATGGCGCGAGATTTATGGTAGGCATTACTGTGCTAAAAATAGGACGCGGCACAGCCACGCTGCAATGAATCAGCTCAAGGCCGGGCGCCAAGTTCGGCCCAGCTGAAAGGCCACAAAACGGGTGGCGAGGCCTTGGGGGGTGGGGCTGCCCAACTTCGTCCACCGGGCTCGGAATGACGTGAGACTTTGCGAGGGGCCTCCGTGTGCCAAAAATAGGCCACGGGAAAAGCCGGGTGCTCAAAATAGTCACCAAGGTCAGCGCCAAGTTCGCCCAGCGGAAAAAAAAAAGGCCACAAAAAACGGTGTGGCTATAGCTCAGGGGTGGGGCCAGCCAATTCGGCCCTACCGGACTCGGAATGCCGTGGAGATTTTGCCAGGGCCTGAAAAGTTAAAAATAAGCCGGCAGCAAGCCGCTACCAAAAAATAACCGACCTAAGGACGGGGCGCCAAGTTCGCCAAAGCAGTAAATAGAAGCACAAAACGCGGCATAGCTTCGGTGGATCGCCAACTGGCCCGCCGACTCGGAATGCTGCGAGATTTCTTGCGAGGAGCCTGGCAGGCTAAAATAGGCCATGGGCAAATCCACGCCCAAAAAATAATTCGGCCCGGCGTCAGTACCAAGTTCGCCCCCAGCAGAAAAGGCCACAAAACGGGCAGGCTATAGCCTTGGGGGGTGGGGGCTGGCCGATTTCGTCCGGGCCGCCGGAATGCCGCGAGACCCAGCGTAGGGACCTCCGGCAAGCAAAAAGGCCACGGGCAAAGCCGCCGCTTAAAAATAGCCGCTCAAGGCCGGGCGCCAAGTTCGCCCGCAGCGGAAAAAGGCTGCTAAAACGGGTGGGCTATAGCCTGAGGCGGGCTCGCTCACTTCGGCCCCGCCGGACTCCGGAATGCCGTGAGACTTTGGCGTAGGGCCTCGAAAAGTTAAAATAGGCCGCAGGCAAAGCTACGCTTGCAATAACCGCCTCAAGGACGGGCATCGTTCGTCTAAGCAGAATAGGCACAAAAACGGGTGGGTATAGCTCGGGGTGGGACTGGCCACCGGCCCGGGCCGGACTCGGAATGCCGCGACTTTGCGTAGGGCCTCTGGTGTTAAAAATAGGCCGCGCGGCAAAGCACGCTAAAATAACCGCCAAGGTCAGCGCCAAGTTCGGCCCAGCGGATAGCGCCACAAAACGTGGGTGGGGTTATAGCCTTTAAAAGGGTTGCCCAACTCGTCTAATGCTCTAACGACGGACTTTGCGAGGGACCTCCGTAGCCATTAGGCTATGGGAAAGACGCCTGGGGAATAGCCGCCCGGCGTCACGCCAAGTTCGTCCAGCTGAAAAAGGCCTCAAAATCTGGTGGGCTATAGCCTTGAGGGGCGGGCTCACAATCTGCCCGCCGACTCTAATGCCGCGGAGACTTTGCGTAGGGGCCTCGAGTACAAAATAAGCCGCAGTAAAGCTGCTACTTAAAAAAATAACCGCCTGAAGGACGGGGTGCCAAGTTCGTCCAGTGTAAATAGGCCACAAAAACGCGGGTATAGCCTTGGGGTGGGGATCAACAATCTCGTCCGACTTTAATGTTGGCAGACTTACAGGGAGCCTGTGGTGCTAAAAATAGGCATCGCAAATCCACCAAAAAATAATCGCCCGCGTCGTGCACGCAAGCTCGCCCAGCGTAAAAAAGGCCACAAAAACGGTAATATACCAAGTAATACGATTGTCTGCCGGGGTCTTGAATGCCGCGAGACTCATGAGACCTCCGTGTTAAAATAGCTACGGCAAAGCCACTAAAAAAATAGTCATCAAGGTTTGCCAAGGCCAAGTTTGTCTAAATGGAAAGGCTAATAAAACGGCTCTGCTTATAGCCTTGAGGTGGGGGTCACACTATCCGCCGGGACTCTAATGCCGTGAGACTATAGGACCTCCGAAAAGTGCCAAAATAGGCCAGTAAAGTCAAGACTAAAATAACTACCAAGGATGGGGCGTTTGCCCAGTAGCCACAAAAACGCGGAGTAGTCTTGGGTGGATCACAACTGCCCGCCGGACTTTAATGCCGCGAAGCCTTTAAGTAGGGCTCGCAGATAAAATAGGGTTGGCGACAAAGCTACGCTTAAAAATAACCGGCTTCAAGGCCGGGGCGCCAAGTTCGTCCAGCGGAAAAAGGCCACAAAAACGGGTGGGCTATAGCCTTGAGGGGTGGGGCCTGCCAACTTCGTCCGCCGGACTCGGAATGCCGTGAGACTTTGCGAGGGGCCTCCGAGTGCCAAAAATAAGCCGCAGGCAAAGCCGCGCCCAAAAATAACCGCCCGAAGGACGGGGCGCCAAGTTCGTCCCGCAAAGGTAAATAGCACAAAAACGTGGGTATACTGGGGCGGATCGCTAACTGCCCACGGACTTTTTAATGCCGCGAGAATTGCGAGAGCCTGTGCTGGGTAAACATAGGCCGCGGGCAAATCCACGCCCAAAAATAACTGCCCGAAGGCCGGGGCACCAAGTTCGTCCAGCAGAAAAAGGCCACAAAAACGGGTGGGCTATAGCCTTGGGGGGTGGGGCTGGCCGACTTCGTCCGCCGGGCTCGGAATGCCGCGAGACCATGTAGGGACCAGGTGTTAAAAGAGCGCGCCGTGGTCAGCCGCCGGCGTCGCCAAGTTTATTCAGCGGAAAAGGCCATAAAACGGGTCGGCTATAGCCTTTGAGGGTGGGGGGGGCCTGCCAATCTTCATCCGCCGACCTTGAATGCCGTGGAGACTTCGCGAGGGACCTGAAAAGTTAAAATGGGTCAGTAGGCAAAAGCCGCTACTAAAAATAAATCTACCAAGGACGGGGCGCCATGTTCGTCCAGCGTAAAAAAAGGCCACAAAACGGGTGGGCTTATAGCCTTGGGGGGTGGGGCCGGCTAACTTCGTCAGCTGGACTCGGAATGCCGCGTAGACTTATGGGCCTCCGTAGGAAGAACAAGCGGACAAAGCCGCTACCAGCAGGCCAATCAAGGCCGACGCAGCCCGGCCCAGCGGAAAAGGCCAAAACGGGTGGGCTATAGCCTTTGGGGTGGGCTGCCTAATCTCGTCCACCGCCTTCGAATGACGTGAGACTTTTAAGTAGGGCCTCCGCTTACAAAATAGGCCACGGAAAAGCCGAAGGTCTAAAATAGCCGCCCGAATGCCGGGGCGCCGAGTTCGTCCAGCGGAAAAAGGCCACAAAACGAAGCGGCTATAGCCTTGAGGGTGGGGGCCTGCCCATTGGGGTCTGCCGGACTCGAATGCCGTGAGACTTTGCAAGGGGCCTCCGAGTGCCAAAAATAAGCCGCAGGCAAAACCGCGCCCAAAAATAACCGTCAAGGATTTGCCGCCAAGCCTGGGTCTCCAGAAATAGGCCACAAAACGGTGGGTATAGCCTTGGGGGTGGGACTGGCTAATCTCGTCTGGCCGGACTCGAATGTTGCGACTTCTACAGAGCCTCGAGTGCCGTGGCTGAAGTCAGCAGGCAAGCCGCCTAAAATAACTGCCCGCGACGGGCGCCATGTTCGGCCCAGCGTAAATAAAGCTACAAAACGGGTGGGGTATACCGTGGGTGATTGGCCAACTTCGGCCCGGGCCGGACTCGGAATGCGCGAGACTTTGGCGGTGAGCCTGTTGCAAAATAGGTCGCGGGCAAATCCACGCCTAAAAATAATTGCCCAAGGTCACCAAGTTCACCAGCAGAAAAAAGGCCACAAAACGGGGGGGGCTATAGCCTTGGGGGTGGGGCTGGCCCACTTCGTCCGCCGGACTCGGAATGCCAGACTTGAAGTAGGGACCTGCGGTGTGCCAAAAAAAGGTTGACGCCGCAAAGCCGCTTCAAAAATAGCCGCTCAAGGCCGGGCGCCAAGTTCGGCCCAAATGAAAAGGCCACAAAAACGCGTGGGCTATAGCCTTGGGGGGTGGGGGGCCTGCTAACTTGTCCAGCGGACCTCGAATGCCGGAGACTTTTGCGAGGGGCCTCCGAAAAGTTAAAAATAGGCTACGCAGGCAAAAAGCCACGCTTCAAAAATAACCGCCAAGGACGGGGCTGTTCGCCCGCTGTAAATAGGCCACAAAATCGGGTGGGCTATAGCCTTTGGGTGGGGCTAACATTGCCCCGCTGGCCTGGAATGCCGCGAGACCTGGGCGAGGGACCTCCGTACAAAAAAGGCCACGGGCAAAGCTGCTGCCTAAAAATAGCTTTCTACCAAGGCCGGGCGCCAAGTTCGGCCCACGAAAAAGGCTACAAAATCGTGGGCTATAGCTCTCGAGGGGTGGGGTTTGCCCACTTCGTCCGGCTGACCGGAATGCCGTGAGATTAGCGTAGGGCCCGAGTGCTGGGGGTAAAATAGGCCGCCTGCTGCCGGGCCAAGTTCGTCCAGCGGAAAAAGGTCACAAAATCGGGTGGGTTATAGCCTTGAGGGTGGGGGCCTCGCTAACTGTCGGGCCGGACTCGAATGCCGTGGAGACTTTGCGAAGCGGCTCCGAAAAGTTAGTAAAAATAGGCCGCAGCAAAGCTGCTACTAAAAATAACCGGGCCTGGCGATTCCGGGCGCCAAGTTCGCCCAGCAGAAGAAATACAAAACGGGTGGGTATAGCCTTGGGGGTGGGACTGGCCAACTTTCGGCCCGCTGGACTCGCACGCGAGATTTGCGTAGGGGCTCTGTAAAAGAAATAGGTTGCGGCAAAGCATTAAAAATAACCGCCCAAGGCCGGGCGCTGTTTGCCCAGCGGATAAAGGCCACAAAACGGTGGGCTATAGCCTGGGGTGGGCGTCAACTTCGCCCATCGGCTCGAACGACGTGAGACTTAAGTAGGGGCCTGTGCCAAAATAGGCCATGGAAAGACGCTGCTTGGGGAATAGCCGCCGCATGTCGGGCGCCAAGTTCGCCCAAATGCAAAAAGGTTGTAAAAACGGGTAAGGTAGTTTGAGGGGTGGGCCTGCCAACTTCGGCCCGGACCTGAATGCCGGAGACTTTGCAGGGGCCTCCGAGAGTGCCAAAAATAAGCCGGCAGCAAAGCCGCTACTAAAAATAACCGCCCAAGGACGGGGCGCCTGTCTGCCCAAAGAAAAGGCCACAAAAACGGTAAGCATACCAGGTATGGGTTGCTGACTTCGGCCTGGCTGGCTCGAAGCCGGGCGAGATCTTTTGCGTAGGGACCTCCGTAAAGCACACGGGCAAAGCCACGCCTAAAAATAGTCACTCAAGGCCGGGCGCCTATGTTCGCTCCAGCGAAAAAGGCCACAAAATCGCGGGCCAGCCTTGAGGGGTGGGGCCTGCCCACTTTTTCCGCCGGACTGGGAATGCCGTGGATTCTTACTAGGCCTCCGAAAAGGAAATAGGCCGCAGGCAAAGCCAAGGCTAAAAATAACTTACCAAGGACGGGTCCAGCAGAAATAGGCCACAAAAACGGGTGGGGTATAGCCTTTGGGGGTGGGACTGGCGAACTTCGTCCGCCGGACTCGGAATGCCGCGAGACTTTATGTAGGGGCCTCTGTGGTGCTAAATAGGCCGCCGGGCAAGCCACGAAAAATAATCACCAAGGCCAAGTTCGTCCAGCCGGATAAAGGCCACAAAACGCGGCTATAGCCTGGGGTGGGGCGCCCAACTCGCCCACTGGGCTCGAATGACGTGAGACTTCATGTAGGGCCCAGCAAAATAGGCCACGGGAAAGTCACTAAAATACGCTCAAGGCCGGGCGCAAAGTTCACCCAGCGGAAAAGGCCACAAAAAACAGGCTTATAGTCTTGAGGGGTGGGGCCAGCCAATTGGTCCGCCGGACTGAATGCCGGAGACTTTGCGAGCCTGAAAAGTTAAAAATAGGCCACGGGCAAAGTCACCAAAAAATAGACGCTCGGCCGGGGCGCCAAGCTCACCCAGCAGAAAAAAGGCCACAAAAACGGGTACAGGCCTGAGGTGGGGTTTGCCAACTGGCCCGCTGGACTCTGGAATGCCGCCAGACTTTGCAGGGCCTGCAGATAGGAAGGAATATGGACAGCCGGGGCTACTAAAAAAATGCAACCGGCCAAGGACGGGCCAAGTTCGCCCAGCAGAAATAGCCACAAAAACGGTGGGTATAGCGCCTGGGGTGGACTGGCCACCGTCTGGCCGACTCGAATGCTGCGAGACTTTATGCAGGAGCCTCCGTGAAACCCCAAAAATAGGCCATGGCAAATTCACGCCTAAAAATAACTGCTCAAGGCCGGGCACCAAGTTCGCCTCTGGACAGAAAAGGCCACAAAACGGTGGCTATAGCCTGGGGGGTGGGGCTGGCCGACTGTCCGCTGGGCTCGAATGCCGAGACCGCGAGGACCTCCGTACAAAAAAAAGGCCACGACAAAGCTGCTACTTAAAATAGTCAACAAGGCCGGGCCAAGTTCACCCAAATGAAAAAGGCTACAAAACGGTGTGGGCTATAGGCCTTGAGGGTGGGGCCTGCTCATTTCGGGTCTGCCGGACTCGAATGCCGTGAGACTTTGGCGAGGGGCCTCCGAAAAGTTAAAATAGGCTTAGGCAGCTGCTAAAAATAACCGCCTCAAGGACGGGCGCCAAGTTCGGCCCGGAAGGTAAATAGGCCACAAAAACGGGTGGGGTATAGCCTGGGTGGACTGCCAATCTCTGGCTCCGCCGACTCGGAATGCCGCGCGAGACTTTGGCGAGGGGCCTGCAAAGTTGGGGGTTAGGCTGCTGGGCAAAGCTGACGCCCAAAAATAACCGCTCAAGGCCGGGCGCCAAGTTCGTCCAGATCGTAAAGACCACAAAAACGCGTGGGCTATAGCCTTGGGGGGTGGGGCTGCCCAACTTCGGCCCACCGGCTCGAATGATCGCGGAGATCTTATGCGAGGGACCTCCGTGTGCCAAAAATAGGCCACGGGCAAAGCCGCGCCCAAAAATAGCCGCCCGAAGGCCGGGGCGCCAAGTTCGTCCAGCGGAAAAAGGCCACAAAAACGGGTGGGCTATAGCCTTGAGGGGTGGGGCCTGCCAACTTCGTCCGCCGGACTCGGAATGCCGTGAGACTTTGCGAGGGGCCTCCGAGTGCCAAAAATAAGCCGCAGGCAAAGCCGCCCCCAAAAATAACCGCCCGGCGATCGGGCGCTATGTTCGGCTCAGCAGAATAGGGCCACAAAAACGGTGGGGCAGGCTCTTGGGGGTGGGATTGGCTACTGTCCGCCGGACTCGGAATGTTGGGCGCAGACTTTGGCGGAGCCTGCAGGCGCCAAAAGCTGGTCGTGCAAACTGACGCTCAAAAATAACTGCCCGGGCGTCAGTACCAAGTTCATTCCAGCGTAAAAGGCCACAAAACGGGTGGGCTATAGTCTTGGGGTAATAGTCACCTCGCCCGCCGCTCGGAATGCCAATGAGACCTTGCGTAGGGACCTCCGCTGCACAAAAATAGGCCACGGCAAAGCCACGCCCAAAAAATAGACGCCTCGGGCGTCACGCCAAGTTCGCCCAGCAGAAAAGGCCAAAACGGGTGGTTATGCCTTTGAGGGTGGGGGTCGCCAACCCTGGTCTGCTGGACTCGAATGCCGCGTAGACTTTGCGTAGGGCCTGCAGATAAAATAGAAGGACAAAACAATACTAAAAATAACCGCCTCCGGGCGATCACGCCAAGTTCGCCCCAGCGTAAATAGGCCAAAAACGGTGGGTATAGCCTGGGTGGGATCACAACTTCGTTCACCGGACTCGAATGCTGCGAGACTTTGCGAGGGATTCGGTGCTGTGGGCCAGGGCCTCGGGCAACCACGCCAAAAATAATCAGTTCAAGGCCGGGCACCAAGTTCGCCCAGTGAAAAAGGCTGGCTAAAAACGGGTGGGCTATAGCCTTTGGGGCGGGGGCTGGCCGATTTCTGTCCGGGACGTGGCTCGAATGCCGCGAGACCTTGCGAGGGGCCCGAAAGTGTTAAAAATAGGCCGCAGGCAAAGCCGCTACCAGGCAACAACTACCGGGCGGCCTGTTCGGCTCCAGCGTAAATAGGCTACAAAAACGGGTGGGTATAGCTTGGGGGTGGCCTGGCCAACCTCGCCCGCCGGACTCGGAATGCCGCGAGACTTTGCGAGGGGCTCCGTGTGCCAAAAATAGGCCGCGTGCCACGCCTAAAACAACCGTCAAGGCCGGGCGCCGTTCCAGCGGATAAAGGTACACAAAAAACGCGTGGGCTATAGCCTTTGGGGTACCAATCACTCCACCGCTCAGCACGACGTGGGAGACTTTGCGTAGGCCTGCAGGGCAAAAAATAGGCTACGGGAAAAGCCAAGGCTTTCAAAAAGGCGTTACCAAGGTCATGCCAAGTTCGCCCAGCGAAAAGGCCACAAAAACGCGTGGGCTATAGCTCGAGGGGTGGGGCCGCCACCTCGCCGACTCGGAATGCCGTGACTTTGGCGAGGGCCTGAAAAGCAAAAATAAGCCGCAGGAAAAGCCGCCCCCAAAAATAACCGCCCGAAGGACGGGGCGCCATGTTCGTCCAGCAGAAATAGGCCACAAAAACGGGTGGGGTATAGCTCGGGGTGGATCACAACTTCAACTGGGCCGGACTGAATGCTGCGAGACTTTTGCGAGGGAGCTCCGTGGTGCCAAAAGGCCAGGGCCGCAGCAAATCCACGCTTCAAAATAACTGCCCGCGCCGTGCACCAAGTTCGGCCCAGCAGATGCCACAAAAACGGGTGGGCTATAGCCTGGGGGTGGGGCTGGCCGATTTCGCCCGGGCCGGGCTCTCGGAATGCCACGACCTGCGTAGGGACCTCCAAGGCAACACGGGCAAAGCTGCTACTAAAAAGAGCCAGCCAAGGCCGGGCGCCTGTTCGCCCAGCAGAAAAGGCCACAAAAACCGGGGGGCTATAGCCTTGGGGGGTGGGGCTTGCCAACTTCGTCCGCCGGACTCGGAATGCCGCGAGATTCTCATGTAGCCCCAGCAAAATAGGCCGCGACATAGCCGCTGCCTAAAATAATCACCAAGCGTCAAATCGTATTTCGCCCAGCGAAAAAGGCCACAAACGGTGGCTATAGCGCCCAGGAGTGGGCTGGCTAACTTCGTCCCATTGGCTCGGAATGCCGCGAGGCTTAAGAGGGGCCTTCACAAATAGGTCGCGCGGACAAAGTCAAGACTCAAAATAACCGCCTCAAGGCTACGCCAAGATCGCCCAGCGTAAAAAGGCCACAAAACCGGGTGGGAAATAGCCTTGGGGGGTGGGGCTGGCCGACTTCGTCCGCTCGGGACCAATGCCGCGCAGACGGGCGTAGGGGCCTTCCGTGCCAAAAATAGGCCTCGGGGAAAGCCGCGCCCAAAAATAACCTCCCGAAGGCCGGGGCACCCAGTTCGTCCAGCTTAAAAAAGGCCACAAAAAACGGTGGGCTATAGCCTTTGGGGGTGGCTACGCCAACTTTCGTCCGCCGGACTCGGAATGCCGCGAGATTCTTACGAGGGGCCTGTGGTGTTAGTTAAAATAGCCGCAAAGCCACGTCTAAAAATACGGCCCAAGGTCAGTACCCAAGTTCGGCCCAGCGGAAAAGGCCACAGTGGGTGGCTATAGCCCTGGGGGTGAGGCTGGCCAACTTCGCCCTACTGGCCTGGAATGCCGCGAGGCTTTGCGTAGGGCCCAGATGTTAAAATAGGCCGCGGGCAAAGCCACGCCCAAAAATAACCGCCCGAAGGCCGGGGCACCGACTTCTTAACGCGGAAACGGGCCACAAAAACGGGTGGGCTATATCCGTGGTGGGTGGGGCTGGCCAACTTCGTCCGCCGGACTCGGCATGCCGCGAGACTGGGAGAGGGGTCTCCGTGCTGAAAATAGGCTGCCGGACAAAGCCGCTGCTCAAAATAACGGCTCAAGGCCGGGCGCCAAGTTCGTCCAGCAGAAATAGGCCACAAAAACGGGTGGGGTATAGCCTTGGGGGTGGGACTGGCCAACTTCGTCCACCGGACTCGGAATGCCGCGAGACTTGCGTAGGGGCCTGCAGTTAAAATAGGCCATGGGCAAAGCTGCTACCAAAAAATAACCACTCAAGGCCGGGACTCAAGTTCGCCCAGCGGAGTGCCGCAAAACGGGTGGGCTAGTAGCGTTGGGGTGGGTTACCTATCGTCCGCCGGACTGCGAATAAGACGCGTAGGGGCCTGTAAAACAAAAATAGGTTGCTGGCAGTCACAATGAAAATAAATCACCAAGGCCGGGGCGCCAAGTTCGTCCAGCGGAAAAAGGCCACAAAAACGGGTGGGGTATAGCCTTGTGGGGTGGGGCTGGCCAACATCGTCTGCGCAGACACGGAATGCTGCGAGACTTTGCGAGGGCCTCCGTGTGCCAAAAATAGGCCGCGGGTGTGTCAGGCGTCCAAAAATAACTGCCCGGGCGATCGGGCACCAAGTTCGCCCAGCAGCGGAAAAGGCCACAAAACGGGTGGGCTATAGCGCCTCGGGGTGGGCTACACCGCCCGCCGACTAGGAATGCTGCGATTCGCGTAGGGCCTCCTGTGCAGTGCCAGGCTGCGGGCAAAGCCGCTCAAAAGCCACCCGCTCAAGGCCGGGCGCCAAGCCTGCCCAGGCCGGAAAAGGGCTACAAAACGGGTGGGGTATAGCCTGGGGGTGGACACACCCCGCCGACTGGAATGCCGCGAGACTTTGGCGAGGCCTCCAGAAGTTAAAATAGAAGCCGCTGGCAAAGCCGCTGCTTCAAAAATAACCGCTCAAGGCTGGACGCTGCCTGGCTCCAGCGAAAAAGGCCACAAAAACGGTGTGGGCTATAGCGTTAGCGGGTTGGGCTTACTTCGTCTGGCCGGACTCGTGAATGCTGTAGACTTTGCGAAATTTATAAAAAAGTTGTGGCCAGGCCGCGGGCAAAGCCACGTCCAAAAATAACTGCCCAAAGGCCAGGGCACAAAGTTCGTCCAGCGGAAAAAGGCCACAAAAACGGGTGGGCTATAGCCTTGGGGGGTGGGGCTGGCCAACTTCGTCCGCCGGGCTCGGAATGCCGCGAGAGTTTATGTAGGGGCCTGCGGTGCCAAAATAGGTCGCTGGGCAAAGTCACTTAAAAATAACCGCGCCAAGGCCGGGGCACCAAGTTCGTCCAGAGGAAAAAGGCTACAAAAACGGGTGGGTATAGCTTGGGGTGGGCTACATCTCGTTCACAAGGACTCGGAAATGCCGCGAGACTTCATGTAGGGCCCGTGGTGTTAAAACAGGTCATGGGCAAAGCCGCGCCCAAGAATAACCGCCCCAAGGCCGGGGCGCCAAGTTCGGCCAGCGAAAAGGCCAAAAAACGGTGGGGTATAGCCTTGGGGGTGGATCACAACTTTTGTCCGGCCGGACTGAATGCCGCGAGACTTTGGCGGTAGGGCCTGCGGTAGGGCTCAAATATAGGCCGCTGGCAAAGCCGCTACCAAAAATAACCGCTCAAGGCCGGGACGCGTTCGCCCAGCGGAAAAGCCACAAAAACGGTGCTGCGGCCTTAAAGCGGGCTGGTTTACTGGCCCGCTGGACTCGAATGCCGCGACTTTGCGAGGGGCTCGCAGGTCAAAAATAGCCGCGGGCAAAGACGCGTCTAAAATAACGGCCCGGCGTCGGGCGCCAACTTCGCCCACAGCCGGAAAAAAGGCCACAAAACGGGTGGGGTATAGTTTTGGGGGTGGATCGGCTAACTTTCGTCCGCCGGACCGGAATGCCGCGAGACTTTGCGTAGGGTCAGGTGTTAAAGAAGCTGCTGGCAAAGCCGCCAAAATAACCACCAAGGCCGACTCAAGTTCGCTCAGCGAAAAAGGCCAAAACGCGGCTGGTAGCGTTGGGGTGGGTTCGGCTTACTACCATTGACTCGTAATGCCGCTGACTATGCGCGAGGGGCCTCACTAAAATAGGTCGCGGCAAAGCCGCCGCTTAAAAATAACCGCCCAAGGTCACGCCAAGTTCGCCCAGCGAAAAGGCCAAGCAAAACGGGTGGGTATAGCCTTGGGGGGTCCGGCTGGCCAACATCGCTCATGCTGACACGGAATGCTGGCGAGACTTCGGCGAGGGGCCTCCGTGCTGCGCCAGGGTCGCTGGCAAACGTCCAAAAAATAATTGCCCGGGCGATGGGCACCAAGTTCGCCCAGCGGAAAAGGCCACATAAAAACGGTGGGCTAGCCTGGGGGGTGGGCTACAACCGTCTGGCCGGACGGTAAATGCTGCAGACTTTCGGCGAGGGGCCTGCGGTGTTAAAAATAGGCCGCGGGCAAAGCCGCGCCCAAAAATAACCGCCCGAAGGCCGGGGCGCCAAGTTCGTCCACCGGAAAAAGGCCACAAAAACGGGTGGGCTATAGCCTTGAGGGGTGGGGCTGGCCAACTTCGTCCGCGCGGAATCGGAATGCCGCGAGACTTTGAGAGGGTCCTCCGTGTGCCAAAAATAGGCCGCGGGCAAAGCCGCGCCCAAGAATAACCGCCCCAAGGCCGGGGCGCCAAGTTCGTCCAGCGGAAAAAGGCCACAAAAACGGGTGGGCTATAGCCTTAGGGGGTGGGGCTGGCCAACTTCGTCCGCCGGACTCGGAATGCCGCGAGACTTTGCGAGAGGCCTCCGTGTGATAAAAATAAAGCCGCCGCAAAGCCGCTGCCTTTCCAAAATTACCGCCTGGAAGGCCGGGCGCCAAGTTCATTCGTATGCTGTAAAACGGGTTGGTTATCGCTGGGGGTGGGCTGGCCAGAAGCCGCCGACTGAATGCCGCTAGACTTTCGAGGGGCCTCCGCGCCAAAAAATAGCCTGCTGGAAAAATACACCAAGGCCGGGCGCCGTAGTTCGTCCAATGAAAAGGCCACAACACCGGGTGGGCTATCGCCTGGGGGGTTGGGGCTGTCCAACTTCGGGTTCGGGCCGGATTTCGAATGCCGCAAGACTTCGCGAAATTTCCGTGCCAAAATAGGGCGCGGAAAACCAATACACCCAAAATAGCAACCCTAAGGCCGGGCGCCAAGTTCATTCCAGTAGTGCCACAAAACGGGTGGGCCATAGCCTGGAGGTGGCTGACAACTTTGTCCGCCGGACTCGCAATGCCGCCAGACTTTACGGGGGCCTGTGCTAAAATTACGCTGGCAAAGCCGCATCTAAAAATAACCGCTCAAGGTTCGCCAAGTTCGTCCAGCGGAAAAAGGCCACAAAAACGGGTGGGCTATAGCCTTGGGGGGTGGGGCTGGCCAACTTCGTCCGCCGGACTCGGAATGCCGCAAGACTTTGCGAGGGGCCTCCGTGTGCCAAAAATAGGGCGCGGGCAAATCCGCACCCAAAAATAGCAGCCCGAAGGCCGGGGCGCCAAGTTCGTCCAGCGGAAAAAGGCCACAAAAACGGGTGGGCTATAGCCTTGGGGGGTGGGGCTGGCCAACTTCGTCCGCCGGACTCGGAATGCCGCGAGACTTTGCGAGAGGCCTCCGTGTTCAGAAAATAGGGTCATGGGCAAAGCCGCTTCAAAATAATCAGTTCAAGGTCGGGCGCCAAGTTCGCCCAGCGGAAAAAGGCCACAAAAACCGTGGGTTAGTGTTGGGGTGGGTTACTACTGCCCGCCGGACTCTGAATGTCATGACGGTGGACTCGTAGTAAATAGGTCATACAAAGCCGCCGCCTGTACCACCGCCTTCGGCGTCAAAGTCAAGTTCGCCCAGCGAAAAAGGCCAAAACGGTTGGTTATTATCGCTGGGGGTGGGGCTGGCCAATCTCGTCCGCCGGACTCGGAATGTCGCGAGACTTTGGGAGGCCTGCAGGTTAAATAGGCCGCGGGCAAAGCCACGCTTAAAATAATCAACAAGGCCGGGCGCCAGTTCCCAGCGAAAAAGGCCACAAACACGGGTGGGCTATAGCCTTAAAGGGTTACCAACTTCGTCCGGCGGACTCGGAATGCCGCGCGACTTTTCGAGGGGCCTGTGCCAAAATAGGCGCGGTCAAATCCTCACCTAAAAAATAGCAGCCCAAGGCCGGGCGCCAAGTTCGCCCAGCGAAAAGGCCACAAAACGGTGGGTCATATTTTGGGTGGTGGGCTGGCCAACTTTGTCCTACCGGACTGGACGTCGCTGATTTTACGAGGGGCCTGTGTTAAAAAATAGACGCCGGGCAAAGCCGCCTGTACCACACTACCAAGGCCGGGCGCCAAGTTCGCCCAGCGAAAAAGGCCATTAAAACGGGTTGGCTATCGCTTGGGGGTGGGCACAACTTCGGTCACCGGACTCCTTAATGCCGCGAGACTTACGGGGCCTGCAGTTAAAGTAGGCCGCGGGCAAAGCCGCGCCCAAAAATAACCGCCCGAAGGCCGGGGCGCCTAGTTCGTCCAGCGGAAAAAGGCCACAAACACGGGTGGGCTATAGCCTTGGGGGGTGGGGCTGGCCAACTTCGTCCGCCGGACTCGGAATGCCGCAAGACTTTGCGAGGGGCCTCCGTGTGCCAAAAATAGGCCGCGCCATGTCTGGGTAAATCTCACCCAAAAATAGCACCAAGCGTCGGCACGTTTAAGTTCGGCCCGTAAAAAGGCCACAAAACGCGGCTATAGCCTGGGTGGCTGGCTTAACTTCGCCCTACCGGACTCTAATGCCGCCGATGACTTCTTACGAGGGCCTGCAGTTAAAATAGGTCAGGGCAAAGTCAAGACCCAAAAATAACCGCTCAAGGTCGGGCGCTTAATGTTCGCCCAGCGGAAAAGGCCACAAAACGGGTGGGTATAGCCGGGGGGTGGGCTGGCTAACCGTCCGATCACTGGACTCCTAATGCCGCAAGACTTTGCGGTAGACCTCTGTGCTGTATTAGCGCGACAAAGCCCAAAATAAGACGCCAAGTTCGCCCAGCGGAAAAAGCGCCACAAAACGGGAAGCGGCTATAGCTCGGGGTGGCTGGCCAACTTTCGTCTGGCCGGACTCGGAATGCCGCGACTTGCGAGAGGCCTCAGGTGTTGTAATAGGACGCCGGAAAAGCCACCTGCAAAATAACTGCTAAAGGCCGGGCCAAGTTCGTCTACGCCCAGCGAAAAAGGCCACAAAACGGTGGGCTATAGCGGCATGGTTTACTTCGGCTGGATTCTCGAATGCCGCGAGGCTTTGGCGAGGGCCTCCGTGGTGCCAAAAAATAAGGTCGTAAAGGCACGCCTAAAATAACCGGGCCAAGGTCAGCCAAGTCTTCCAGCGGAAAAGGCCAAAACGTGGGTGGCTATAGCCTTGGGGTGGCTGGCTAACTTCGTCCGGCTGACTCGGAATGCCGCGAGACTTTGGCGAGGTGCCTGCAGTGTTAAAATAGAAGGCAAATGTGCACCCGTACGCATAACCGCTCAAGGTCGGGCGCCAAGTTCGCCCAGCGGAAAAAGGCCAAAAACGGGTGGGCTATAGCGCCTTGGGGTGGACAACTTGTCCGCCGGACTCGGAATGTCCGCGATGGTAGACTTTACGTAGGGGCCTGTGGTGCGTTAAAATAGTCAATGGCCGCGGGCAATGCCACGCCCAAAAATAACCGCCCGAAGGCCGACGCCAAGTTCGCCCAGCGCCGAAAAAGTGGCCACAAAAAACGGTGGGCGCAGGCTATAGCCTTGGGGTGGCTGGCGATTGGCGCCGACTCGGAATGCCGCGAGACTTTGGCGGTAGGGCCTCAAAAGTACTGTAAAATAGGCCGCGGGCAAAGCCACGCGTCTAAAATAACTTATCGGGCGCCAAGTTCGCACAGAAAAAAGGCCACAAAACGCTATAGCGCTTAGTGTGGGTTGGTCAATTTACTCGTCCGGCTGGACTCGAATGGCTGTAGGCCTTTGCGTAATACCGTAGTTAAATAGACCGCTAAAGTCAAAAATAACCGCTCAAGGCCGACTCCAAGTTCGGCCCAGCGGAAAAAGGCCATAAAACGGTGGGTTATACACGCTTTGGGGTGGGTTGGCCAACTTCGTCCGGCCGGACTCAGAATGCCGCAGACTTCACGAGGGCCTGTGGTGCTAAAATAGGCCGCGGGCAAAGCCACGCCTAAAAAATAACCGCCAGAAGGCCGGGCGCCTAGTTCGTCCAGCGGAAAAGGCCACAAAACACGGGCAGCTTAGCGGGGGGTGGGCTGGCCAACTTTTCGTCCGTCGGGATCGGAATGCCGCAAGACTTCTCGCGAGGGGCCTCAGAAACCAAAAACAGGGCGCCGGCAAATCCCTTTCACCAAAAAATAGCAGCTCAAGGCCGGGCGCCAAGTTCCTGCCCAGCAAAAAAGGCCACAAAACCGGGTGGCCTATAGCATTGGGTGGTGGGGCTGTCCAACTTTGTCCGCCGGACTCGGAATGCCGCGAGACTTTACGAGGGGCCTCTGTGTTAAAATAGGCCAAGCAAAGCTGCACGCCTAAAATTATTACCGCCTCAAGGTCACGCCGCTTCACCGCCCAACGAAAAAGGCTACAAAACGGGTATCGCTGGGGGGTGGGCTGGCCAATCTCGGTCTACCGAGGGGCCTGCGTTGTAAAATAGGGTGCGGTTGGCTAACGTGATCGAATGCCGTGAAGACTTCGAGACCTCTGCAGAAAAAATAGGCGCGGCAAATCACCTAAAAGTCAGCAGGCAGCCCAAGGCCGTGGCTGCGGTGTTAAAAAGGAATGCGCGACAACCAAGGCGCCGCACAAAACCGGCTGTAAGCAAACGTTACGGGAAGCAATCGTCCGCTGGCCGGCTTTATGGTACTTGTTTTCACCCAGCGGAAAAAGGGCTATAAAAACGGGTACAGCTCAGCGGGCTGGCCAACTTCGTCCGCGGGACTCGGAATGCCGGGAGACTTTTCGCCCGCTGTGTTAAATAGGACGCGGCAAAGCCGCGCCTAAAATAATAACTCGCCGGTCAAGGCCGGACGCCAAGTTCGGCCTGGGCTTAAAAGCCACAAAACGGTGGGCTAAGCGTTAGTGTGGGTGGCTTACCGTCTGGCCGGACTCTGAATGTCGCAGACTTTGCGCGTGGGCCTCCAGAAGCAAAAATAAGCCGCGGGCAAAGGCACGAAAAAAATAACCGCCTAAGGTCGGGCGCCAAGTTCTTCCAGCGAAAAGGCCACAAAAACGGGTGGGCTATAGCCTTTGGGCTGGCTATTACTGTCCGCCGGACTCGGTATGCCGCGATTCTTTGCGAGGTGCCTGCCGTAGCTAAAAATAACTGTCCAAGGCTGGGCGCCAAGTTCGCCCAGCGAAAAAGGCCAAAACGGGTGGCTTATAGCCTTTGGGGGTGGGTTACGGCCAACTTCGGACTCGGAATGCCGAGACTTATGTAGGGCCTGCGGTGCTAAAACACGCAAGCGCCGGTGCGCGCAAAATTACCTTTGCGAGGCCAAAAATAGGCCGGGGCGGCCAAGCCTGAAGGCCGGGAAATGGAAAAAGGCCACAAAAGGGTTGTGGTTGGGTTATCGCCTGGGGGTGGGGGCTGGCCCCACCGGACTCGGAATGCCGCGAGACTTTACGTAGGGGCCTCCGCGGTGCTGTACAAAAATAGCTCGCGGTACAAAGCCACTATAACCGCCCGAAGGCCGGGGCGCTTAGTTCGTCCTGCGGAAAAAGGCCACAACACGGGTGGGCTATAGCCTGGGGTGGGCTGGCAACTTCGGGTCCGCCGGACCTCGGAATGCCGCAAGACTTTACGCGTAGGGGCCTGCGGTAAGCCAAAAAATAGGGCGCGGGAAAACCACACCAAAATAGCAGCCCGGTCCGGGCGCCAAGTTCGCCCAGCGGAAAAGGCCACAAAACGGGTGGCTATAGCCTTTAGCGGTCTGGGGTTGGCTGGGTTAACAACTTTGTCCGCCGGACCGGAATCGAATGCCGCGTGACTTTACGAGGGCCTGCCGTGGTGCCAAAATAGGGCGCGAAAATCCACACCAAAAATAGCAGTTCGGCTCACCGTATGCCGGGCGCCAAGTTCTTCGCCCAAAAAGTGCCGCCAAAAAAACGCGGCTAGTAGCCCTGGGTGGTGAGTTTCGGGTGGTGGGTTAGGCCAACTTGTCCGGCCGGACTCGAATGCCGCGATTTTACGTAGGGCCTGCAGTGTGTTAAAAATTGTCAAGGCAAAGCTGGCGCCGCTTAAAATAACCGCTCAAGGCCGGGCGCCACTCGCCCAGCGAAAAAGGCCACAAAAACGGATGAGCTTATAGTCTTGGGTGGGTTGGCCAATGCACTTCGTCCGCCGGATTCGAATGCAGCGAGGACTTTGCTAGGGCCTCCGTGGTAGGTTAGGCCATGCCAAAGGCTGGCCTAAAATAACACCAAGGTCATGGGCGCCAAATTCACGCTCAGCGTGAAAAGGCTAAAACAAAGTATTATAGCTTGGGGTTGGTTCATCTACTTGCCGGCTGACTCCAGAATGCCGGGAGACTTTAAGGAGGCCTGTAGGTGATAAAATAGGCTCGAGAGTCTGCTGCCTACAACAATAAATAACGCCGGGCTGCTGTTAAATGCACAAGTTCGCTCCAGCGAAAAAGGCCACAAAATGGGTGGCTAAGTTTTCGGGGTGGGGTTGGCCAACTGGCAATTGCCTGCTGGACTGAATGCCGCAAGACTTTGGCGAGGGCCTCCGTAGCAAAATAGGTATGGAACGGCAACCAGACTCAAAATAGCAGTTCAAGGTCCGGGCGCCAAGTTCGTCCAGCGGAAAAAGGCCACAAAAACGGGTGGGCTATAGGCTTGGGGGGTGGGGCTGGCCAACTTCGTCCGCCGGACTCGGAATGCCGCAAGACTTTGCGAGAGGCCTCTGTGTGCCAAAAATAGGCCGCGGACAAAGCCGCGCCCAAAAATAACTGCCCGACGGCCGGGGCGCCAAGTTCGTCCAGCGGAAAAAGGCCACAAAAACGTATATAACTAGTGGGGTGGCCTACTTCGTCCGCCGGACTCTGAATGCCGCGAGACTTTGCGTGGGCCTCCGTGTGCCAAAAATAGGCCGCGGGCAAAGCCGCCCCCAAAAATTATCAAAGGCCGGGCGCAAGTCGGCCCAGCGGAAAAGGCCACAAAACCGGTTACACGCTTTGGGGCTGGCCAACTTCGTCCCGGGACCGGAATGCCGCGACTTTGAGTGCCTGTAGAGCGTAGCCTTAAAATCGCCGCCGGGCCAAAAGCCGCACGCCAAAAATAACAGGGCGCCAAGGCCCAGCGGGCCAGGGGCGCCCAGCTGAAAAAGGCCAGCAAACACGGGCGGCTACAAACAATGGGGCGCTAGTCACGCGGCTAACTGTAGGGCCTGCAGCCAAAATAGTTTCCTGAACTTCGCCCGGCCGCACTCTCGGACTTTGCAGCAAGGCCTTTGGTGCCAAAGGGGCCTGGAAAACAAAACTAAAAAATAGGGAAAACCCAGGCCGGGGCGCTGTCTCAGGCAGACTCAAAAGGCTGAAAGCGCCAAGTTCGCCCAGCGAAAGCGGCCACAAAACGGGTAACAGGGCTTTTGGGTGGTGGGCTGGCCAACTTTAATCCGGGCCGGACTCCGGAATGTCATGACGACATGAGGGGCCTTGGTGCCAGTGTACAGGACAAGGGCAAAGCTGCCGCCTAAAAGGCCCAGCGCCGCTGGCCGGTAATGCGGAAAAAGCCTTACAAAATGGTAGCCAAGCCTATAGCCTGGGGGTGGGCTAACTTAGGCCAAACCGGGACTGGGAATGTCCGCACAACCGCCTTTGCGACTGGTTAAAAAAACTGGACGGGCTGCAAGGGACAACCAGCGTGCCAACCGCTTCAAAATACAGTTCACTGAAGGCCGGGGCGCCAAGTTCGTCCAGCGGAAAAAGGCCACAAAACGGGTGGGCTATAGCCTTGGGGGGTGGGGCTGGCCAACTTCGTCCGCCGACTCGGAATGCCGCGAGACTTTGGCGTAGAGGCCTCAAGTGGTGTAAAATAGGTCAAGAGCCGCGGGCAAAGCCGCCCCAAAATAATCTGTCCGGAAGCCGGACCAAGTTCGCCCAGCGGAAAGGCCACAAAACGGTGGGCTATAGCTAGTGGGTTGGCGATATCTTCGTCCGGTGGTTGGAATGCCGCGAGACTTTGCGTGGGCCACCTGGTGCTGGGGCCAGGCCGGGGCAAACCTCAAAATAACCACCAAGGCTGCCAAGTTCTTCCAGCGAAAAAGGCCTAAAAAACGGGTGGGCTATAGCCTGGGGGGATGTGCCTGGCTAACAATCTCGCCCCATTGGACTCGAATGCCGCAAGACTTTGCGAGGGCCTGCTCAAAGTTAAAACATAGGGCGCGGGAAAATCTGCACCCGAAAATAGCAGACCGAAGGCCGGGGCGCCAAGTTCGTCCAGCGGAAAAAGGCTACAAAAATGGGTGGGCTATAGGCTTGGGGGGTGGGGCTGGCCAACTTCGTCCGCCGGAGTCGGAATGCCGTGAGACTTTGCGAGAGGCCTTCAGCGAAAAATAGGTGGCAAAGCCGCCGTTAAAAAATAACGGTCGGGCCGGGCGACAAGTTCGTCCAGCGGTAAAATGCCACAAAACGGTGGGCTATAAATAATAGTGGGGTTGGTCATCATTCACCGACCGGAATGCCGCGACTTCGGCGTAGGGGCCTGCGGTGCCGTGGGGGCCAGGCTGCAGGCAAAGCCGCACTCAAAAAATAATCACCAAGGCTAGCCAAGTCGGTCCAAGCGTGAAAAGGCCACAAAAACGGTGGCCAGGCCTTGGGGGTGGGCTGGCCACTTCTCCGGGCCGGACTCGGAATGCCGTAAGACTTCGCGTAGGGGCCCTAGTAAAGCTAAAATAGGCGCGCCAACCAGACTTAAAATAGCAGCCCGGCGTCAGCGCCAAGTTCAGCGAAAAAGGCCACAAAAAGGGGGGGGTTACTGCCTTGGGGGTGGGGCTGGTCGACTTCGTCCGCCGGACCGAATGTCACAAGCGAGACTTTGCGTAGCCTGGTGTTACTAAAATAGGAAGCCGCTCAAGGGCAAAGCCGCCGCCTAAAATAACCGCCCAAGGCCGGGCGCCAAGTTCATTCCAGCGGAAAAAGGCTACAAAACGGTGGGTTATCGCCTGGGATTTTGGGGATAAATGGGCAGCGGTCATTAACTTCGTCCACCCGGACTGGAATGCCGCAAGACTTTCGAGGGGCCTGTAGTGTGTTGTAAAAATAGTCCATGGAAAATAGGCTGCTATCGCCTAAAAATAACCGCATCAAGCAGACCGGGCGCGGGCAAGTTCTGCCCAATGGAAAAAGGCGCGCAAAAATGGGTGCAGGGGGGGGCAAGGCTAACTGCGGGAGTCGGAATGCCGTGGAGATTTGCGGAGAGGCCTTCAGGTGTTAAAAATAGGTCATGGGCAAAGCTGCCGCTACTAAAATAACTTACCAAGGCCAAGGGCGCCAAGTTCGGCCCAGCGGTAAAATGCCACAAACGTGGGTGGGCTATAGCGGTGTGGGGTTGGCCCATGGGCCGACTCGAATGCCGCGAGACTTTGAATTTGCAAAAATAGCTCAGTAAAGCCGCCGCCTGGGAAAAATAACTGCCCGACGGCCGGGGCGCCAAGTTCGTCCAGCGGAAAAAGGCCACAAAAACCAATGGGCTATAGTCTTGGGGGGTGGGGCTGGCCCACTAACCGCCGATTCGAATGCATGAGAGATTTTTGGTTAGGGGCCTGTAAATAGGCTGGTACGCGCCAAAGCCGCCAAAATTACCACCCCAAGGCCGGGCGCCAAGTTCGCTCTAGCGAAAAAGAAAAGGCCATTAAAAACAATAGCCTTGGGGTATATCCACTTCGGCCATCTGTCCGCCGGACTCCAGAATGCCGAGACTTTGCGAGGGGCCTGTGGTGAGTTAAAAACAGGCCGCGGGAGAGCCACAACAAAATAACCGGGGCGCGTCAGGCGCCAAGTTCGCCCAGCGAAAAAGGCCACAAAACGGGTGGGGTATAGCCTTTGGGGCGGGCTGGTCAACTTCGCCCTCACGACTGGAATGCCGCGAGACTTTGGGAGGGGCCTCCGTAGCAGGCTGAAAAGCCGCTAGGGCGGAAAATCCGGTAAAAAATAACGCATTGCAGGCCCGGCGTGGCGCCATGGCTACAAAACGTGTGGGGGGGTGGGCGGGGCGGCCAATCTTTTGCCGCCGACTTAATGCCGCGAGACTTAGCGAGGGGCCTAGCAAAAAAATAGGTCACCGCGGGCAAAGCCAGCAATAAAAATAACCGCCCGCCGGGCGCCAGTTCGTCCAGCGAAAAGGGCCACAAAAACGGGTGGGCTATAGCCTTGGGGGGCTAACTTCGTCCCTACCGGACCTTGAATGCCGTAAGACTTGCAAGGACCTCCGTAGTTAAAAAGGACAACCAAGACCAAAATAGCAGCAAGCAGGCGTTAAAACAGCCAAGTCAGCGAAAGCGCCACATAAACGCTGGCTATAGCCTGCGGGCCTGGCCCGGCCGGACTCGGAATGCCGCGAGACTTTGCGAGAGGCCTTGTGTTAAAAAAGCCGCTAAAAATAACTGCCGAAAAGCCGACGCCAAGTTCATTCAGCGGAAAAAGGCCACAAAACGGGCAGGGCTATAGTGGGGTTACGCATTTCGCCCGCCGGACTGAATGCCGCGAGACTTTATGCGCGGGCCACCGTAAAAATAGGCCGGCAAACCTCTTCAAAAATAATCAAAGCGCCAGTTCTTCCAAAAAAAAGGCCACAAAAACGGTGGGCGGGGGGGATGGCTGGCCAACTTCGTCTGCACGGACTCGGAATGCCGGAAGACTTTGCGAGGCCTGTGGTGCCAAAAAAATAGGCGCCGGGCAACCGCATTCAAAATAGCAGACCGAAGGCCGGGCGCCGCAAGTTCGCCCAGCGAAAAAGGCTACAAAATGGGTGCTATAGGTCAGGGGTGGGTTGGCTAACTTCGTCTGGGCCGGAGTCGGAATGCCGAGACTTTGGCGAGGCCTTCAGCAAAAATAGGCCGGGCGGGCAAAGCCAAGCGCCTGTAACAAAATCGCCCGAAGGCCCGGGCGCCAAGCCTGTGCGGTAAATGCCACAAAACGGGTGGGCTATAGCTTAGTGGGTTGGTCATTGGCCCGCCGGACTGGAATGCCGAGACTTTGCGCGTAGGGGCTGCAGCTGTTGCGGCAAAGCCGCATGTAAAACCGCCTCTCAAGGCTGGGGCGCCAAGTTCGCCCAGCGAAAGGCCAAAAAACGCGGTGCCCGGGTGGCTATAGCTGTGGTGGGCTTTGGGGGGAAGGCCAACTGCCGACTCGAATGCCGCAAGACTTTGCGAGGGGCCCCAGTGTTAAAATAGGGCGCGCCAACCAAGACTTAAAAAATAGCAAATAAACGCCCAAGGCCGGGCGCCAAGTTCGCAGCGCGAAAGGCCACAAAACGGGTGGGGTTATAGCGGTGGGCTGGCTAACTTCGTCCGCCGGGACCCGAATGCCGCGAGATTTATGCGTAGAGGCCTCCAAAAATAGTCAGCGGCAAAGCCGTGTTCAAAATAACCGCAAGGTCAGCCAAGTTCTCCAGCGGAAAAGGCCAAAAACGGGTGGGCTATAGCTTGGGGATGGCTGGCAACCGTCCGCCGACTGAATGCCGCAGATTTACAGGGCCTGCGGTGCAAAAAATAGGGCGCTGGTAAATCTGGTGGCACCAAAATAGCCGAAGGCCGGGCGCCAAGTTCGCCCAGCGAAAAAGGCAAAATGGGTGGGGGTAGGCTTGGGGGTGGGGCTGGCTTGGGTGGGTTGGCAACTTCGTCCGGGACTCGGAATGCCGTGAGACTTGGCGGAGGCAACCGGTGCAAAGCCGCTTGTAACAAATCACCAATAGTCTGCCAAAAATAAACCATCAACTCTGCCCGCTGTAAGCGGTAATGCCACAAAACGGTGGGCTATAGCGTTGCTGTGGGCTGGCCTACTTGGCCGGACTGGAATGCCGAGACTTTATAGGGCCTGTGGTGCAGGTACAAAAAGATAGCTGCAGGCAAAAAGTAGCCCGACGGTCCGGGCGCCAAGTTCGCCAAATGAAAAGCCACAAAACCAATGGGTTATGTCTTGGGGGGCTACTGTCCGCCGATTCGAATGCAGCTTAGATTCTTGCTAAAAAATAGGGTTGCGCCAAAGCCGCGCCCAAAAATAACCACCCGGTCAAGCGCCAAGTTCGTCGCCTAGCGGAAAAAAGGCCACAAAACAGGTGGGCGATAGCCTTGGGTTGGTCCACTCGTCCGCCGGACTGTAATGCCGGAGACTTTGGCGGTATGTAGGGCCTCTCGTGATAAAATAGGTCAAGGGAGAGCCAAGGCCATAAATAATCAATCCGGCCTGGGCGGGCGCCAAGTTCGAAGCCCAAAAAAGGCCAAAACGGGTGCCAAAGGCAATACCTTGGGGGGTGGGCTGGGCTAACTGGTCCCCGCCGGACTCGGAATGCTCGCTTTGGCAGGGCCTGGTGTTGTGTGGGGTTAGTCAAGCGACAAAGTCACAAAGCGCTTAAAATAACTGCCAGAAGGCTGGCCACCATGGCCCAGCGGAAAAAAGGCTACAAAAACGGTGGCTATAGCCTTGGGGGTGGGGTTGTCCTACTGGCCCGCCGACTCGCCCGCCGGCCGTTCTGACTCCTATGCCACGCTTTGGCGGGCCTGCAGCCGTAGAGGTCAAGGGGTGCAGCGCCTAAAAATAACCGCCAAGAAAGTTCGCCCAGCGAAAAAAAAAAAGGCCACAAAAAACGGATGGGTTATAGTCTTGGGGTGGGTTGGCCCACTTGTCCGCCGGACTCGAATGCAGCGACTTTGCAGGGGCCTGCTGCAAAATCGCGCGCCAAAGCCGCGCTCAAAATAACCGCCAAGGCCGGGCGCCAAGTCGCCCAGCGGAAAAGGCTAAAAACAGGTGGGCTATAGTTTTTGGGAAGCTCAAAGGGCCAACTTCGCCCGGATTTGTAAATGCTGCGTAGACTTGCGAGGCCTGCAGGATAAAATAGGTCATGGGAGTGCCGTTTATAAATAATCGGGCTCAAGGCCGGGCGCCAAGTTCGGCCCAGCGGAAAAAAGGCCACAAAACGGGTGGGGCCATGCCTTGGTTGGCCAACTTCGTCCGTCGGACTCGGAATGCCGCAAGACTTTGGGAGGGGCCTGTGGCCAAAATAGGGTTAGGTCGGGCAAACCCGCTACAAAATTAACCGGCCAGAAGGTGAGCCACCAAGTTCGCCCAGCGAAAAGGCCACAAACGGTGGGCTAGGCCTGGGGGGGTGGGGCTGCCCAATTCGTCCGGCCGACTGGAATGCCGCGAGACTTTGCGAGGGCCTCCGGTTATAATGGGGTAATAGGGGCCATGGCAGAGGCCGCCTATAACAACCGCCCGAAGGCCGGGCGCCAAGTTCGTCCAGCGGAAAAAGGCCACAAAAAACGGGTGGGCTATAGCCTTGGGGGTGGGGCTGGCCAACTTCGTCCGCCGGACTCGAATGTCCGCGATGACTTTCGAGAGGCCTCCGTGTGCCAAAAACAGGCCGCGGACAAAGCCACGCCTAAAAATAACCGCCAGAAGGCTGGGCAACCAAGTTCGTCCAGTGGAAAAAGGCCACAAAAACGGGTGGGCTATAGCTTTGGGGGGTGGGGCTGGCCCACTTCGTCCGCCGGACTCGGAATGCCACGAGACTTTGCGAGGGGCCTCCGTGAGCCAAAAATAGGCCGTGGGCAAAGCCGCGCCCAAAAATAACCGCCCGAAGGCCGGGGCGCCAAGTTCGTCCAGCGGAAAAAGGCCACAAAAACGGGTGGGCTGGCCAACTTCGTCCGCCGGACTCGGAATGCCGCGAGACTTTACGAGGGGCCTCCGTGTGCCAAAAATAGGCCGCGGGCAAAGCCGCGCCCAAAAATAACCGCCCGAAGGCTGGGCCGCCAAGTTCGTCCAGCGGAAAAAGGCCACAAAAACGGGTGGGCTATAGCCTTGGGGGGTGGGGCTGGCCCACTTCGTCCGCCGGACTCGGAATGCCGCGAGACTTTGCGAGGGGCCTCCGTGTGCCAAAAATAGGCCACGGGCAAAGCCGCGCCCAAAAATAACCGCCCGAAGGCCGGGGCGCCAAGTTCGTCCAGCGGAAAAAGGCCACAAAAACGGGTGGGCTATAGCCTTGGGGGTTGGGGCTGGCCAACTTCGTCCGCCGGACTCGGAATGCCGCGAGACTTTGCGAGGGGCCTCCGTGTGCCAAAAATAGGCCGCGGGCAAAGCCGCGCCCAAAAATAACCGCCCGAAGGCCGGGGCGCCAAGTTCGTCCAGCGGAAAAAGGCCACAAAAACGGGTGGGCTATAGCCTTGGGGGGTGGGGCTGGCCCACTTCGTCCGCCGGACTCGGAATGCCGCGAGACTTTGCGAGGGGCCTCCGTGTGCCAAAAATAGGCCGCGGGCAAAGCCGCGCCCAAAAATAACCGCCCGAAGGCTGGGCCGCCAAGTTCGTCCAGCGGAAAAAGGCCACAAAAACGGGTGGGCTATAGCCTTGGGGGGTGGGGCTGGCCAACTTCGTCCGCCGGACTCGGAATGCCGCGAGACTTTGCGAGGGGCCTCCGTGTGATAAAAATAGGCCGCGGGCAAAGCCGCGCCCAAAAATAACCGCCCGAAGGCCGGGGCGCCAAGTTCGTCCAGCGGAAAAAGGCCACAAAAACGGGTGGGCTATAGCCTTGGGGGGTGGGGCTGGCCAACTTCGTCCGCGCGGACTCGGAATGCCGCGAGACTTTGAGAGGGGCCTCCGTGTGCCAAAAATAGGCCGCGGGCAAAGCCGCGCCCAAGAATAACCGCCCCAAGGCCGGGGCGCCAAGTTCGTCCAGCGGAAAAAGGCCACAAAAACGGGTGGGCTATAGCCTTAGGGGGTGGGCCACCATCCGCCGGACTCGGAATGCCGAGAATTTGCGAGGCCTGTAAAGTTAAAAAGTCGGGCAAAGCCGCTTAAAAATAATCAAGGTCGCCAGTTCGTCCAGCGGAAAAAGGCCACAAAAACGGTTGGGCTATAGCCTTGGGGTGAGGTCATGGCCAACTTCGTCCGCCGGACTCGGAATGCCGAGACTTTGCGTAGGGCCTCACAGCGTTAAAAATAGGCCGCGGGAACAGCCGCGCCTAAAAATAACCGCCAGAAGGCTGGGCCGCCAAGTTCGTCCAGCGGAAAAAGGCCACAAAAACGGGTGGGCTATAGCCTTGGGGGGTGGGGCTGGCCCACTTCGTCCGCCGGACTCGGAATGCAGCGAGACTTTGCGAGGGGCCTCCGTGTGCCAAAAATAGGCCGCGGGAAAAGCCGCGCCTAAAAATAACCGCCACAAGGCTGGGCCGCCAAGTTCGTCCAGCGGAAAAAGGCCACAAAAACGGGTGGGCTATAGCCTTGGGGGGTGGGGCTGGCTAACTTCGTCCGCCGGACTCGGACTGCCGCGAGACTCTACGAGCGGCCTCCGTGTGCCAAAAATAGGCCGCGGGCAAAGCCGCGCCTAAAAATAACCGCCAGAAGGTTGGGCCGCCAAGTTCGTCCAGCGGAAAAAGGCCACAAAAACGGGTGGGCTATAGCCTTGGGGGGTGGGGCTGGCCAATTTCGTCCGCCGGACTCGGACTGCCGCGAGACTTTGCGAGGGGCCTCCATGTCCCAAAAATAGGCTGCGGGCAAAGCCGCGCCCAAAAATAACCGCCCGAAGGCCGGGGCACCAAGTTCGTCCAGCGGAAAAAGGCCACAAAGGGTGGGGCTGGCCAACTTCGTCCACCGGACTCGGAATGCCGCGAGACTTTACGAGGGGCCTCCGTGTGCCAAAAATAGGCCGCGGGCAAAGCGCACCCAAAAATAACCGCCCGAAGGCCGGGGCGCCAAGTTCGTCCTACGGAAAAAGGCCACAAAAACGGGTGGGCTATAGCCTTGGGGGCTGGGGCTGGCCAACTTCGTCCGCCGGACTCGGAATGCTGCGAGACTTTGCGAGGCGCGCCCCGCAGTGTCCTGTAAATAGGCTACGGGCAAAGCCGCACTAAAATAACGCCTAAGGGGCGGCAAGGTCGCCCAGCGGGAAAAGGCCAAAAACGGGTGGTTGCCTTGGGTGGGCTGGCGTCCGCCGGACTCGGGATGCTGCGAGACTTTGCGAGGGGCCTCCGTGTCCCAAAAATAGGCTGCGGGCAAAGCCGCGCCCAAAAATAACCGCCCGAAGGCTGGGGCGCCATGTTCGTCCAGCGGAAAAAGGCCACAAAACCGGGTGGGCTATAGCCTTGGGGGGTGGGGCTGGCCAACTTCGTCCGCCGGACTCGGAATGCCGCGAGACTTTGCGAGGGGCCTCCGTGTGCCAAAAATAGGCCGCGGGCAAAGCCGCGACCAAAAATAACCGCCCAACGGCCGGGGCGCCAAGTTCGTCCAGCAGAAAAAGGCCACAAAAACGGGTGGGCTATAGCCTTGGGGGGTGGGGCTGGCCAACTTCGTCCGCCGGACTCGGACTCGGAATGCCGCGAGACTTTGCGAGGGGCCTCCGTGTGCCAAGTTCGTCCAGCGGAAAAAGGCCACAAAAACGGGTGGGCTGTAGCCTTGGGGGGTGGGGTTGGCCAACTTCGTCAGCCGGCCTCGGACTTGGAATGCCACGAGACTTTGCGAGGGGCCTCCGTGAGCCAAAAATAGGTCGCGGGCAAAGCCAAGCTCCAAAAATAACCGCCCGAAGGCCGGGTGCCAAGTTCGTCCAGCGGAAAAAGGCCACAAAATAGGGTGGGCTATAGCCTTGGTGGCTGGGCCAACTGTCCACCGGACTCTGAATGCCGCGAGACTTTACGTGGGGACTCGTGCAAATAGGCAAAGCGCATCTAAAACAACCGCCCAAGGCCGGGCGCAAGTTCGCCCTACGGAAAAGGCCACAAAACGGGTGCGCTTATAGCCTTGGGGGCTGGGCTGGCCAACCGTCCGCCGGACTCGAATGCTTGCGAGACTTTGCGAGGCGCCTGTCCTAAAATAGGCTGCGGCAAAGCCAAGCACCCAAAATAACCGCCCGAAGGCCGGGGCGCCAAGTTCGCCCAGCGCAAAATGCCACAAAAAACGGGTGGGCTATAGCTTTGGGTGGCCAACATCATCCGCCGACTCGGATGCTGCGAGACTTTCATAGGGGCCTCCGTTCCAAAATTAGGCTGCGGGCAAAGCCGTGCGAAAAAATAACCACCCGAAGGCCGGGGCGCCAGCTTCGTCCAGCGGAAAAAGGCCACAAAAACGGGTGGGCTATAGCCTTGGGGGGTGGGGCTGGCCAACTTCGTCCGCCGGACTCGGAATGCCGCGAGACTTTGCGAGGGGCCTCCATGTGCATAAAATAGGCCGCGGACAAAGCCGCGCCCAAAAATAACCGCCCGAAGGCCGGGGCGCCAAGTTCGTCCAGCGGAAAAAGGCCACAAAAACGGGTGGGCTATAGCCTTGGGGGGTGGGGCTGGCCAACTTCATCCGCCGGACTCGGAATGCCGCGAGACTTTGCGAGGGGCCTCCGTGTGCCAAAAATAGGCCGCGGACAAAGCCGCGCCCAAAAATAACCGCCCGAAGGCCGGGGCGCCAAGTTCGTCCAGCGGAAAAAGGCCACAAAAACGGGTGGGCTATAGCCTTGGGGGGTGGGGCTGGCCAACTTCGTCCGCCGGACTCGGAATGCCACGAGACTTTGCGAGGGGCCTCCGTGTGCCAAAAATAGGCCGCGGGCAAAGCCGCGCCCAAAAATAACCGCCAGAAGGCTGGGCCGCCAAGTTCGTCCAGCGGAAAAAGGCCACAAAAACGGGTGGGCTATAGCCTTGGGGGGTGGGGCTGGCCAACTTCGTCCGCCGGACTCGGAATGCCGCGAGACTTTGCGAGGGGCCTCCGTGTCCCAAAAATAGGCTGCGGGCAAAGCCGCGCCCAAAAATAACCGCCCGAAGGCTGGGGCGCCATGTTCGTCCAGCGGAAAAAGGCCACAAAAACGGGTGGGCTATAGCCTTGGGGGGTGGGGCTGGCCAACTTCGTCCGCCGGACTCGGAATGCCGCGAGACTTTGCGAGGGGCCTCCGTGCGCCAAAAATAGGCCGCGGGGAAAGCCGCGACCAAAAATAACCGCCCAACGGCCGGGGCGCCAAGTTCGTCCAGCAGAAAAAGGCCACAAAAACGGGTGGGCTATAGCCTTGGGTGGCCAACTTCCCGCCGACTCGCATTTGAATGTCCGAGACTTTGTAGGGGCCTGTAAACATAGGCCGCGGGCAAAGCCGCGCCCAAAAATAACCGCCCGAAGGCCGGGGCGCCGTGTTCGTCCAGCGGAAAAAGGCCACAAAAACGGGTGGGCTATAGCCTTGGGGGGTGGGGTTGGCCAACTTCGTCAGCCGGCCTCGGACTTGGAATGCCACGAGACTTTGCGAGGGGCCTCCGTGAGCCAAAAATAGGCCGCGGGCAAAGCCAAGCTCCAAAAATAACCGCCCGAAGGCCGGGGCGCCAAGTTCGTCCAGCGGAAAAAGGCCACAAAATAGGGTGGGCTATAGCCTTGGGTGGTGGGGCTGGCCAACTTCGTCCACCGGACTCGGAATGCCGCGAGACTTTGCGAGGGGCCTCCGTGTGCCAAAAATAGGCCGCGGGCAAAGCCGCGCCCAAAAATAACCGCCCGAAGGCCGGGGCGCCAAGTTCGTCCTGCGGAAAAAGGCCACAAAAACGGGTGGGCTATAGCCTTGGGGGGTGGGGCTGGCCAACTTCGTCCGCCGGACTCGGAATGCCGTGAGACTTTGCGAGGGGCCTCCGTGTGCCAAAAATATGCCGCGGGCAAAGCCGCGCCCAAAAATAACCGCCTGAAAAAGTAAAAAAGGCCACAAAATTATTGGCCAACTTCGTCCGCCGGACTAATGCTGCGAGATTCTAGGGACCTCCGTGAAGGCTACGGCAAAGCGCTTTAAAAATAACTGGCCGGGCGCCATGAAAAAAGGCCACAAACACGGGTGGGCTATAGCCTTGGGGGGGGGGGCTGGCCAACTTTGTCCGCCGGACTCGGAATGCCGCGAGACTTTGCGAGGGGCCTCCGTGTGCCAAAAATAGGCCGCGGGCAAAGCCGCGACCAAAAATAACCGCCCAAAGGCCGGGGCGCCAAGTTCGTCCAGCAGAAAAAGGCCACAAAACGGTGGGTATAGCCTTGGTGGGGCTGGCGAACTCGTCCGCCGGACTCGGAATGCCGCGAGACTTTTGCGAGGGGCCTGTACAAAAATAGCAGCAAAGCCAATAACACAAAAGGTCGGGCGCCAAGTTCGCCCAAATGGAAAAAGGCCACAAAATAGGGGCTATACCGCTGGGGGCTGGCCAACTTCGTCCACCGGACTCGGAATGCCGCGAGACTTTGCGAGGGGCCTCCGTGTGCCAAAAATAGGCCGCGGGCAAAGCCAAGCTCCAAAAATAACCGCCCGAAGGCCGGGGCGCCAAGTTCGTCCAGCGGAAAAAGGCCACAAAATAGGGTGGGCTATAGCCTTGGGTGGCTAACTGTCGGACTCGAATGCCACGAGACGCGATGGGGCCTGTGGTGTAAAATAGGCCGCGCAAGCCGCTTAAAAATAACGCCAAGGTTACCGCCACAAAACGGCTACAAATTGGGGGCGGGTGGCTAACATCATCCGCCGGACTCGGATGCGAGACTACAGGGCCAAAAAATAGGCGGGCAAAGCCGCACATAAAAATAACCGGCCGAAGGCTGGGGCGCCAAGTTCGGCCGGAAAACGGGCTATAACACCGGCCGGACTCGGAATGCCGCGAGACTTTGCGAGGGGCCTCCGTGCGCCAAAAATAGGCCGCGGGGAAAGCCGCGACCAAAAATAACCGCCCAACGGCCGGGGCGCCAAGTTCGTCCAGCAGAAAAAGGCCACAAAAACGGGTGGGCTATAGCCGGGGTGGGTTACTAACTGTCCGGCCTCGGACTTGGAATGCCACGAGACTTTGCGAGGGGCCTCCGTGTGCCAAAAATAGGCCGCGGGCAAAGCCAAGCTCCAAAAATAACCGCCCGAAGGCCGGGGCGCCAAGTTCGTCCAGCGGAAAAAGGCCACAAAATAGGGTGGGCTATAGCCTTGGGGGGTGGGGCTGGCCAACTTCGTCCACCGGACTCGGAATGCCGCGAGACTTTGCGAGGGGCCTCCGTGTGCCAAAAATAGGCCGCGGGCAAAGCCGCGCCCAAAAATAACCGCCCGAAGGCCGGGGCGCCAAGTTCGTCCAGCGGAAAAAGGCCACAAAATAGGGTGGGCTATAGCCTTGGGTGGTGGGGCTGGCCAACTTCGTCCACCGGACTCGGAATGCCGCGAGACTTTGCGAGGGGCCTCCGTGTGCCAAAAATAGGCCGCGGGCAAAGCCAAGCTCCAAAAATAACCGCCCGAAGGCCGGGGCGCCAAGTTCGTCCAGCGGAAAAAGGCCACAAAATAGGGTGGGCTATAAATGGGGCTGGCCAACTTCGTCCGGACTTTAATGTCATGAGACTTTGCGAGGGACCTCCGTGTCCCAAAAATAGGCTGCGGGCAAAGCCGCGCCCAAAAATAACTGCCCGAAGGCCGGGGCGCCATGTTCGTCCAGCGGAAAAAGGCCACAAAAACGGGTGGGCTATAGCTAGGGGTGGGCAAAATCGGGTTCGGGTCGGGTTCGGGTCAACCCGATCGGGTTTCGGGTTGTTCGGGTTAGACAAGAATGAATCCGAATATAACCCGAATTAAAGACCCGACCCGAACCGATTGATCGCTGATTTAAAACGGTGGATTGAGTTCGGGCCGGGTCAACGGCCGGCCAATCTTGGCCGGGCCTGGTCGGTTGAAATCGGGTCAATTCGGGTCAGTTCGGGTCGGTTGAAATCGGGTCAATTCGGGTCGGGTCAATTCGGGTCAATTCGGGTCAAACTCGGTTAATACAATTTTGAGCTCTTTTTTTTCCTATTATTGTAGATTTTTATGATTATGAAAGTTTTAAGACATTTTTCTTAATTGTAGTCATTTTCACTAATTTTCAACTAAAGAAAAGAAAAGAAAATGTTATTAATTCAAGTGAATAAAGTTAAAAAGCTATAATAGAATTATTTGCCTATTGGCTTGGACTTGGAGGATAGAATTAGGACTATTATTTGCTCAATCAACAAAATCCAAAGTTCCAAACTTAATAAAAGTTAAAATTAATACAAACTTACAAAGTTCAAAGCACAATTTCCAAATATTAGTCTTTAAAAGTTTGAAACACAAACTCACAAAGTCACAAAATTAAATTGTTTAGAAACATAAATCACAAAATTCAAAGTTCAAACATTAAAACTAAATAAGCTTTTTTGGTTCCTCCACCTTGGTTCCTCCATGGCTCCATGCAAGTACTTTGACAAATTCTAAATTGAAAATTTTGAACTCCAAGTTCAAGTGCCGATTGCCTAGAGAAAGATTGAGAAAATGTACAATAAATATTTTCCTTAAGCCAATGCTCCAAAATGAACAAACTCAATTCATATAAAAAATTGAGCAAATATACCAAATTCATAAGGTTACACATCAAACACAAATACAAATAAATAAATCCAATTCATATATTTAATTAAACTAAGGGGTGTTACAATCTTTCTAATTTCATATATCATTATAAATTTATAATTACAAATAAATATATATGTTTACCAAATTTCTCAATACACACTTGATTATATATTTCTATTACATCATGCTTATTTTATGGCATTCATCACCAAATCAAGTTAATAATAATATTAGACAATAATAACATTCTATCAACTTCAACTTGTCTAACTAAAACAATTACAAATTAGACTTAAAATTTAAAACTATAACAACTATAATTATAGGAGCTTAAATTACAACAAAAAACTATAGTACGATAATATCAAATTATGAATAATAATATATATTAAAAGTTACCTTTCAAACATCCATAACACCAATGTCGGCGCTCACCGCTTCCACTGTCGAAGCTTGCGATCTTATAAGTTCTATAAAATCCCAAAAAAAAAAAATAATATGTAGATGTTCTATAAAAAATTATAATGCATTTTAAATATATTATATATTTAATGTATGATAAAAAATTAAAAACATTACCTTCTTGTAATTCCATATGAAATATTTGCTCCTTTATATCTTCTTGGAGGTTGTAGACGGGATTGGCAAAAAGTTTAGACTGCAGCCAATTTTCAGTGCATATCAATGCCTCAACCATAGCCGGAGTTAAAGAACTCCTATACTCATCAATAATACGACGCCCGGTGCTAAAGGCAGACTCAGATGCCACTGTGGAAACGGGAACAGCAAGGACATCTCTTGCAATTTTCTCAAGAATTGGATACCTCGATCCATTCACCCTCCACCACAGCAAAACATTAAGTTTAAGATTGCTGGGATCTTCAACTGGGTCCTTCAAGTACCTTTCCACCTCAGATACTACTTTTCTACTCTCATTCTGAACAGAAACCTTCCTGGCATATCCAAGGAAAGGGCGAGATACTTGAAAAGCGTCATCATATTCACCACCAAAGAATATCCACCAAATTAGCCTCAAAAAACGCCGAAGAACTTGTACTCCATAATCGCCACTAAGACCACTCTCACCATACATCGATGGTGTGGAACTAGCGAGAATGCACTATATGCATCATAAAACTCATTCAACAAGTCCTTCATCGCT
Organism: Citrus cavaleriei; assembly: GCA_030448925.1. Classification (NCBI taxonomy): domain Eukaryota; kingdom Viridiplantae; phylum Streptophyta; class Magnoliopsida; order Sapindales; family Rutaceae; genus Citrus; species Citrus cavaleriei. The sequence continues at coordinate 41,118 of JAUJEN010000204.1, forward strand.
GGTCATTTGTTCAACCATCAAACTATTATTGCAAAAATGATCTCAAAAATATGTTTAGCAAAATCCATTTTCGTCAGGATCAAGAATAGAGGCAATAATCAACATTTTGTTTATCTTTCCCGTGGACTCCCAATACTTGTCAAATTTTTCCCTCATACTATAAGCCATATAGGACACCCAAGGATCAAGATTTCTGCAAAGGTACCAATGAACTCTCAATTAAGCCAATAGTATCATAACAAAGATTAGAAGTCACACTCAAAGAGGCAGAAAACAATAATGTGGCATCATAAAATACCTTCAAAAACTTCACAATCCGTTCAGCACTCTCCCAGTCATCCGGTCCAGGTGGGCCCACCCTTCTAACATTATTTTCTTTCTCAGCAAAGAATGCCTCATAAGGTTTATCCACTTCTGCCATTCTATCAAATGCCGCTTGAAATTTCAGCGCAGTCATCAACATCAAATAAGTGGAATTCCACCTGGTAGGACAATCCAAAACAACAATTCCTTTTGGACAATTCACCTGCTCAGCACATTGTTTAAATGTTCTCAGCCTCATGCTGGAGGATCTCACATACTTCACTGCATTGCGAATAGCGGTAACACTAGCATGCAACTCTCCCAATCCTGAGACAACAATCAAATTCAAAATATGTGCACAACAACGCACATGCATATATTGTCCCGCCAACACAAGTGCATCATCATTCCTCCAACTAAGCAACTGCATAGTGACATAACCAACAACACTATCATTTGCAGTGGCATTATCAACAGTTATTGCAAACAACCTCTCTATCCCCCAATCTTGTAGGCAAGCCACAATCTTTTTACCAATCGACTTCCCTCTATGATCTTCGATGGCGCTAAAACTAATAATCCTCCTATTCAAACACCAATCACTATCAATAAAATGAGCTGTAATCACCATGTAGCTCATGTTTTGAACAGAAGTCCATAAATCAGTTGTAAGAGACACCCGCTGCTTGTTGTTGCAAATCAAACTCTTCAACATCGCCTTTTCCTCCAAAAATAACTCCATAACATCTCTACCAATTGTTCTTCGAGATGGCATAACAAACTGAGGGATAGCTACACTGCAGAAATGCCTAAAGCCTTTGTTGTCTACAAAACTGAGTGGCAACTCACCCATAATAATCATTTTAGTTACTGCCCTTCGACACGCGTCTTGACTCCATCCTTTACCCAAAACCAAATTACTAGCATTTTCTTCGCCGCCTGGATGTCAAATTTTGTTGACTTCCACTTTGTTGTGCTAAATGTCTTGTATGATTCACATGTCTTTATATGCCTTGTCATATTTGTAATCCCATCAAGCCTTGAATGACATTGGTATTGCTTACCACAATAGTTGCAGATACATTTATTTGGATTATCTTCGAGTAAAGTGAAATGATTCCATACTGCCGATCTTTTCTTCATTGGCGGTCTTTTTCGCTTCGCCTTTTCCTTTCCTCTATGAGTTCCTTCCATTTGTACACTTTGTTCTTCATCGTCACTCATTGAATCCGATCTTGAGTGTCCAAGCATCTGAATATTCAAAATAATAATTAATAATCATTAATTCAAAAATCAAAACACATAAATATTATTAACATAATCAATTAATATTATTTCAATTATTAACTATTATTAACAATTATCAATTAATATTATTTCAATTATTAACTATTATTAACAATTATCAATTAATATTATTTCAATTATTAACTATTATTAACAATTATCAATTAATATTATTTCAATTATTAACTATTATTAACAATTATCAATTAATATTATTTCAATTATTAACTATTATTAACAATTATCAATTAATATTATTTCAATTATTAACTATTATTAACAATTATCAATTAATATTATTTCAATTATTAACTATTATTAACAATTATCAATTATTATTATTTCAATTATTAACTATTATTAACAATTATCAATTATTATTATTTCAATTATTAACTATTATTAACAATTATCAATTATTATTATTTCAATTATTAATAATTAACAAAAATTTTATTATTCGCTAGCTATTAGCTAACACCATTTCCATATATCCATTGTGCTTGATTGTTATAGTCTATTCGCTAAAGAGAGCCAACGATAAAAAATTAATAATCAATGAAATAAAAAAAACCCACCAAATCACCAATCATCAATTTTTTATATATATGTAAAAAAAATAATTTCTAATGAGCTCAATAATTAACAAAATTTCCTTGATTTTATTACTAATATTTATAAATACATAATTAGTTAATTACAACAATTAAATAATAACCATTAACCAATTACTCAATTACATAATAAACTATTTAGCATATATATAATTAATTAATTAATTATATAGTGTATAGCTAATAGCTGTATTATATAACTTAATAACTTATATACCGTGAGCGTGAGGCGTGTCTGGCGTGAACTGAAGTTACTGGAAAGTGGAAAGTGGAAACTAAAAGTCTGAAACGACTTGGGAGTTGGGAACTTGAAACAAGTTGAAGGCTTGAAGCTTGAAACTTGAAAATGGAAGGTGGAAACCGAAAAGCTTCAAAATCGGGTTCGGGTGGAGAGGATTCGGCCTTCAAGCAGCAGATCGGTGGCCACGGCTTACGGCTGGACGGATGGGATTTCACTTGGCAGCAGATCGCGGAGATGCAGACGGCTCATGGCTCACACTTTCACTTGGCAAAGAATCGTGATTTCTTCAAAGCTGGCAATGATCGCGGCCATGGCCGGTGTGGTTGCGCATTTGCATGCTGCCTTTGTTCGTTGTTGTTTGTGTTTGTTTTTAGTTGTTTGGACTTGTGAGTTGTGGCCGACAGTGTGTGTGTGTGTGTTAGGTTTGCAGTGTGCGTGCAGCCTGTGTGTTCTGCTCACATTGTGTTGTGTGTGTGTGCAAGTGTTGTGTCATCCTGTGCAAGTGCAGGTGCAGCTAGCAACAGATGTGTGTGTGTGGTCAGGCAGGCGCTGCAGCCAGACAAGGTCAAGTTGGTCACTTGTGTGTGTGTGTGTGTCAGACCGAGAGTGTGTTGTGTGCAAGCAGTGCAAAGTGTTCTTGACTTCTTGTTAGCCTTTTCCTTTATAAATTCATATCGAGCTAGAGCTACCCACTGAAGGTAACAACTTTAGAAATTCTTCATTTTACCACATGTTTAAATTTTAATTACGAGTTCCCGCAATCCGCATCATGATAAGGATTTCTTGAATCCCTTTTTTTTGTTTTTGTGGGGTTTCTTTTTTTCCCCAAGCTCCTAGTACATGGAAGATGGAACACATCAACACAACACATAATTAAACATAGAAATAATAAGCTTATTAATTTATTATATATAAATTATGATAACAAGATGGTAGGCTCACAGTCACACTTCTGAGGATTTTGAACAGAGTAAACAGATTCTATTTGTCTGCAAGAGAATCGCGACATGAATATATAGAACTAGCTAACTGTTAGCTTAAAGTTTTTTTTTTTTGGAACCCGATCGGGTATTCGGATCGGGTCGGGTTTGACCCGAACCGATCACAACCCGATCGGGTTTGTACATTTCAAACCGATCGGGTTTCGATCCCGACCCGATCCGACCCGAACCCGAAATTTTTCGGGTCGGGTCGGGTCGGATCGGGTAAAATGCCCACCCCTAGCTATAGCCTTGGGGGGTGGGGCTGGCCAACTTCGTCCGCCGGACTCGGAATGCCGCGAGACTTTGCGAGGGGCCTCCGTGCGCCAAAAATAGGCCGCGGGCAAAGCCGCGACCAAAAATAACCGCCCAAAGGCCGGGGCGCCAAGTTCGTCCAGCAGAAAAAGGCCACAAAAACGGGTGGGCTATAGCCTTGGGGGGTGGGGCTGGCCAACTTCGTCCGCCGGACTCGGAATGCCGCGAGACTTTGCGAGGGGCCTCCGTGTGCCAAAAATAGGCCGCGGGCAAAGCCGCGCCCAACAATAACCGCCCGAAGGCCGGGGCGCCAAGTTCGTCCAGCGGAAAAAGGCCACAAAATAGGGTGGGCTATAGCCTTGGGTGGTGGGGCTGGCCAACTTCGTCCACCGGACTCGGAATGCCGCGAGACTTTGCGAGGGGCCTCCGTGTGCCAAAAATAGGCCGCGGGCAAAGCCGCGCCCAAAAATAACCGCCCAAAGGCCGGGGCGCCAAGTTCGTCCTGCGGAAAAATGCCACAAAAACGGGTGGGCTATAGCCTTGGGGGCTGGGGCTGGCCAACTTCGTCCGCCGGACTCGGAATGCTGCGAGACTTTGCGAGGGGCCTCCGTGTCCCAAAAATAGGCTGCGGGCAAAGCCGCGCCCAAAAATAACCGCCCGAAGGCCGGGGCGCCAAGTTCGTCCAGCGGAAAAAGGCCACAAAAACGGGTGGGCTATAGCCTTGGGGGGTGGGGCTGGCCAACTTCGTCCGCCGGACTCGGAATGCTGCGAGACTTTGCGAGGGGCCTCCGTGTCCCAAAAATAGGCTGCGGGCAAAGCCGCGCCCAAAAATAACCGCCCGAAGGCCGGGGCGCCATGTTCGTCCAGCGGAAAAAGGCCACAAAAACGGGTGGGCTATAGCCTTGGGGGGTGGGGAAGGCCAACTTCGTCCGCCGGACTCGGAATGCCGCGAGACTTTGCGAGGGGCCTCCGTGCGCCAAAAATAGGCCGCGGGCAAAGCCGCGACCAAAAATAACCGCCCAACGGCCGGGGCGCCAAGTTCGTCCAGCAGAAAAAGGCCACAAAAACGGGTGGGCTATAGCCTTGGGGGGTGGGGCTGGCCAACTTCGTCCGCCGGACTCGGACTCGGAATGCCGCGAGACTTTGCGAGGGGCCTCCGTGTGCCAAAAATAGGCCGCGGGCAAAGCCGCGCCCAAAAATAACCGCCCGAAGGCCGGGGCGCCAAGTTCGTCCAGCGGAAAAAGGCCACAAAAACGGGTGGGCTATAGCCTTGGGTGGTGGGGCTGGCCAACTTCGTCCACCGGACTCGGAATGCCGCGAGACTTTACGAGGGGCCTCCGTGTGCCAAAAATAGGCCGCGGGCAAAGCGCACCCAAAAATAACCGCCCGAAGGCCGGGGCGCCAAGTTCGTCCTACGGAAAAAGGCCACAAAAACGGGTGGGCTATAGCCTTGGGGGCTGGGGCTGGCCAACTTCGTCCGCCGGACTCGGAATGCTGCGAGACTTTGCGAGGCGCCTCCGTGTCCCAAAAATAGGCTGCGGGCAAAGCCGCGCCCAAAAATAACCGCCCGAAGGCCGGGGCGCCAAGTTCGTCCAGCGGAAAAAAGCCACAAAAACGGGTGGGCTATAGCCTTGGGGGGTGGGGCTGGCCAACTTCGTCCGCCGGACTCGGAATGCTGCGAGACTTTGCGAGGGGCCTCCGTGTCCCAAAAATAGGCTGCGGGCAAAGCCGCGCCCAAAAATAACCGCCCGAAGGCTGGGGCGCCATGTTCGTCCAGCGGAAAAAGGCCACAAAAACGGGTGGGCTATAGCCTTGGGGGGTGGGGCTGGCCAACTTCGTCCGCCGGACTAGGAATGCCGCGAGACATTGCGAGGGGCCTCCGTGTGCCAAAAATAGGCCGCGGGCAAAGCCGCGCCCAAAAATAACTGCCCGAAGGCCGGGGCGCCAAGTTCGTCCAGCGGAAAAAGGCCACAAAATTGGTGGGCTATTGCCTTAGCGGGTGGGGCTGGCCAACTTCGTCCGCCGGACTCGGAATGCCGCGAGACTTTGCGAGGGGCCTCCGTGTGCCAAAAATAGGCAGCAGGCAAAGCCGCGCCCAACAATAACCGCCCGAAGGCCGGGGCGCCAAGTTCGTCCAGCGGAAAAAGGCCACGGTGGGCTATAGCCTTGGGGGGTGGGGCTGGCCAACTTCGTCCGCCGGACTCGGAATGCCGCGAGACTTTGCGAGGGGCCTCCGTGTGCCAAAAATAGGCCGCGGGCAGAGCTACGCCCAAAAATAACCGGCCGAAGGCTGGGGCGCCAAGTTCGTCCAGCGGAAAAAGGCCACAAAAACGGGTGGGCTATAACCTTGGGGGGTGGGGCTGGCCAACTTCGTCCGCCGGACTCGGAATGCCGCGAGACTTTGCGAGGGGCCTCCGTGTGCCGAAAATAGGACGCGGGCAAAGCCACGCCCAAAAATAACCGCCCGAAGGCCGGGGCGCCAAGTTCGTCCAGCGGAAAAAGGCCACAAAAATGGGTGGGCTATAGCCTTGGGGGGTGGGGCTGGCCAACTTCGTCCGCCGGACTCGGAATGCCGCGAGACTTTGCGAGGGGCCTCCGTGTGCCAAAAATAGGCAGCAGGCAAAGCCGCGCCCAAAAATAACCGCCCGAAGGCCGGGGTGCCAAGTTCGTCCAGCGGAAAAAGGCCACAAAAACGGGTGGGCTATAGCCTTGGGGGGTGGGGCTGGCCAACTTCGTCCGCCGGACTCGGAATGCCGCAAGACTTAGGGCCTGTAAAAAATAGGCAGGCAAAGCCGCTTAACAATAACCGCCCGAAGGCCGGGGCGGCAAGTTCGTCCAGCGGAATAAGGCCACAAAAACGGGTGGGCAATAGCCTTGGGGGGTGGGGCTGGCCGACTTCGTCCGCCGAACTCAGAATGCTGCGAGACTTTGCAAGGTGCCTCCGTGTCCCAAAAATAGGCTGCGAGCAAAGCCGCACCCAAAAATAACCGCCCGAAGGCCGGGGCGCCAAGTTCGTCCAGCGGAAAAAGGCCACAAAAACGGGTGGGCTATAGCCTTGGGGGGTGGGGCTGGCCAACTTCGTCCGCCGGACTCGGAATGCTGCGAGACTTTGCGAGGGGCCTCCGTGTGCAAAAAATAGGCTGCGGGCAAAGCCGCGCCCAAAAATAACCGCCCGAAGGCCGGGGCGCCATGTTCGTCCAGCGGAAAAAGGCCACAAAAACGGGTGGGCTATAGCCTTGGGGGGTGGGGCTGGCCCACTTCGTCCGCCGGACTCGGAATGCCGCGAGACATTGCGAGGGGCCTCCGTGTGCCAAAAATAGGCCGCGGGCAAAGCCGCGCCCAAAAATAACCGCCCGAAGGCCGGGGCGCCAAGTTCGTCCAGCGGAAAAAGGCCACAAAATTGGTGGGCTATTGCCTTAGCGGGTGGGGCTGGACAACTTCGTCCGCCGGGAGTCGGAATGCCGCGAGACTTTGCGAGGGGCCTCCGTGTGCCAAAAATAGGCAGCAAAGCCGCCAACAATAACCGGCCGGGCGCCAAGTTCGTCCAGCGAAAAAGGCCATGGCTATAGGGTGGCTAACTTCGTCCGGACTCGAATGCCGCGAGACTTTGAGGGGCCTGTGCCAAAAAATAGGTCAAGGCAGAGCTACGCCAAAAATAACCCAAGGCTGGGGCGCCAAGTTCGTCCAGCGGAAAAAGGCCACAAAAACGGGTGGGCTATAACCTTGGGGGGTGGGGCTGGCCAACTTCGTCCGCCGGACTCGGAATGCCGCGAGACTTTGCGAGGGGTCTCCGTGTCCCGTCCCCAAGTTCGTCCGCCGCAAAAATGCCCAAAAAACGAGTGGGCTATAGCCTTGGGGGGAGGGGCTGGCCAAGTTCACGGACTTAATGGGGCCAGACTTTTAGGGGCCTGTGTTAAATATAGGTCACACTGCCACAAAAAATAAGCCCCCGAAGGTCCCGTCCCGAAGTTCATCCGCCGCAAAAAAGCCCAAAAAACGGGTGGTCTATAGCCTTGGGGGGAGGGGCTGGCCAAGTTCGTCCGCCGGACTCGGAATGGGGCCAGACTTTGCGAGGGCCCTCAGCAGGCTGGCACTACTGCGCAAAAATATGCGCCAAGGTCCCGGCCCCAAGTTCGTCTGTAAAAATACCCAAAAACGGTGGGCTATAGCCTTGGGGAGGGCTGGCTGTTCATCCGGGACTCTGGGCCAGACTTTGTGAGGGGCCTCCGTGTGCCAAACATAGGCCTTGGGCACTGCTGCGCCCAAAAATAAGCGCCCGAAGGTCCCGTCCCCAAAATCGTCCGCCGCAAAAATGCCCAAAAAACGGGTGGGCTATAAGGGAAGGGCTACAAGTTCGTCCACGGACTGAATAGGCTGACTTTGGGGGCCTCAGCAGCTGTGGGCACTACTGCGGTGCAAAATACGCTCAAGGTCCCGGCCCCAAGTTCGTCTGAAAAATGCCCAAAAACTGGGCTATAGCCTTGGGGAGGGCTGGCTGTTCATCCGCCGACGGACTTGCCAGATGAGGGCCTGCAGAAACATAGGTCATGGGCACTGCCAAGACAAAAATAAGCCTCAAGGTCCTGGCCCCAAGTTCATCCGCCGCAAAAAGCCCAAAAACGGGTCTATAGCTTGGGGAGGGCTGGCCAAGTTCGTCCGGACCTGTAATGGGGCTGACTTTTAGGGCCCTCAAGCTGTGGGAATAGGCTGCGGGCACTACCGTGCCCAAAAATAAGCGCCCGAAGGTCCCGTCCCCAAGTTCGTCCGCCGTAAAAATGCCCAAAAAACGGGTGGGCTATAGCCTTGGGGGGAGGGGCTGGCCAAGTTCGTCCGCCGGACTCGGAATGGGGCCAGACTTTGCGAGGGGCCTCCGTGTGCCAAAAATAGGCCGCGGGCACTGCCGCGCCAAAAAATAAGCGCCCGAAGGTCCCGTCCCCAAGTTCGTCCGCCGCAAAAATGCCCAAAAAACGGGTGGGCTATAGCCTGGGGGGAGGGAAGTTCGTCAGCCGGACTCCTAATGGGGCCAGACTTTTAGGGCCTCAGATGTTAAAATAGGCCACGGGCAATGCCGCTTAAAAAATAAGCCGGAAAGTCCCGCCCCAAGTTCGGGTCTCCAAAAAATACCCAAAAAACGGGTGGGCTATAGCCTTAGGGGAGGGCTGGCCAAGTTAAATGGGGCCATTTTACGAGGGGCCTGGTGCCAACAATAGGTCATGGAACTGCCGCTAAAAAAAGCTACCAAGGTCCCGGCCCCCAAGTTCGCCCTCCGCAAAAATGCCCAAAAACGGGTGCAGGCTATAGCTGGGGGAGGGGGCTGTTCGTCCGCCGGACTCGAATGGGGCCAGACTTTGCGAGGGGCCTGTGGTGCCAGGCCACGGGCACTGCCGCACCCAAAAGTCCCGTCCCCAAGTTCGTCCGCCGCAAAAAAGCCCAAAAAACGGGTGGGCTATAGCCTTGGGGGGAGGGGCTGGCCAAGTTCGTCCGCCGGACTCGGAATGGGGCCAGACTTTGCGAGGGGCCTCCAAAATAGGCCGCGGGCACTGCCGCTAAAAAATAAGCGCCCGAAGGTCCCGTCCCCAAGTTCGTCCGCCGCAAAAATGCCCAAAAAACGGGTGGGCTATAGCCTTTGGGGGAGGGGCCGGCCATGTTCGTCCGCCGGACTCGGAATGGGGCCAGACTTTGCGAGGGGCCTCCGTGTGCCAAAAATAGGCCGTGGGCACTGCCGCGCCCAAAAATAAGCGCCCGAAGGTCCCGTCCCCAAGTTCGTCCGCCGCAAAAATGCCCAAAAAACGGGTGGGCTATAGCCTTGGGGGGAGGGGCTGGCCAAGTTCGTCCGCCGGACTCGGAATGGGATGGGCCGCGGGCACTGCCGCGCCCAAAAATAAGCGCCCGAAAGTCCCGTCCCCAAGTTCGTCCGCCGCAAAAATGCCCAAAAAACGGGTGGGCTATAGCCTTGGGGGGAGGGGCTGGCCAAGTTCGTCCGCCGGACTCGGAATGGGGCCAGACTTTACGAGGGGCCTCCGTGTGCCAAAAATAGGCCGCGGGAACTGCCGCGCCCAAAAATAAGCGCCCGAAGGTCCCGTCCCCAAGTTCGTCCTCCGCAAAAATGCCCAAAAAACGGGTGGGCTATAGAGTTGGGGGGAGGGGCTGGCCAAGTTCGTCCGCCGGACTCGGAATGGGGCCAGACTTTGCGAGGGGCCTCCGTGTGCCAAAAATAGGCCACGGGCACTGCCGCACCCAAAAGTCCCATCCCCAAGTTCGTCCGCCGCAAAAAAGACCAAAAAACGGGTGGGCTATAGCCTTGGGGGGAGGGGCTGGCTGTTCCGTCCGGACTCGGAATGGGCCAGACTTTAGGGGCCTGGTGCCAAAATAGGCTGGCACTGCGCGCCAAAGGTCCCGGCCCCAAGTTCGGCAAAAATGCCCAATATAGCCTTGGGGAGGGCTGGCTTCGCGACCTGAATGGGCCCAGACTTACGAGGCAGCCAAAAATAGGTCACTGCTGGCCCAAAGGTCCCATCCCCAAGTTCGTCTGCCGCAAAAATGCCCAAAAATGCTATAGCTTTGGGGGAGGGCTGGCGAAATGGGCCCAGGGGGGCCTGGCGGAAAGGTCCCAAAGTTCGTCCACGCAAAAATGCCCAAAAACTCGTGGTTTAAAAAATTGGGGAGGGGGGCCTGGCTGTTCGTTCGTCTGGACGCAAAAATGCCCAAAATTATAGCTTGGGGAGGGGCCGTCGGACTGAATGGGCCCAGACTTAGGGGCCTAGGCCTGGCACTGTCACCAAGGTCCTGGCATCCCAAGTTCGTCTCACAAAAATGCCCAAAAACGGGGCTATAGCCTGGGGAGGGCTGGCTGTTCGTCCGCCGGACTCCCAGAAAAATAGGTCATGGCACTGCCGCACCAAAAATAAGCCTCAAGGTCCCGGCCCCAAGTTCGTCTCACGCAAAATGCCCAAAATGGGTAGGCTATAGCCTGGGGAGGGCTGGCCAAGTTCGTCCGGACCTGGAATGGGCCCAGACTTTGCTGGTGCAAAGGGTCCCGTCCCCAAGTTCGAAAAAAGTGCCCAAAACGGGTGGGGCTATAGCCTGGGGAGGGGGGCTGTTCACTGGAATGCCTGCATTTCGGGGCAAAAATAGGTCATGGGCACTGCAAAGGTCCCATCCCCAAAGTTCACGCAAAATGCCCAAAAAACGGGTGGCTATAGCTGGGGAGGGCTGGCGGTTCGTCTGACTCGGAATGGGCCCAGACTTTGTAGGGGCCTGTGTGGCCAAAATAGGTCAAGGGCACTGGCCCCAAAGGTCCCATCCCCAAGTTCGACCGCAAAAATGCCCAAAAACGTGGCTATAGCTTTGGGGAGGGCGGGGCTTTCTCAGGGGGCCTATGGGGCCTGTGGGCTGTGCTGGCACTGCCGCACCCAAAATTAAGCACCCGAAGGTCCCGTCCCCAAGTTCGTCTGCAAAATGCCCAAAAATGGGTGGCTATAGCCTGGGAGGGCTGGCTGTTCGTCCGCCGGACTCGAATGGGCCAGACTTTGGCGAGGGGCCTGTGCTGTAGGCTGGGCACTGCCGCACTAAAAAATAAGGGTCCCGGCCCCTGGGCACGTCTGGCCGCAAAAATGCCTAAAAAATGGGTGGGCTATAGCCTTGCGGGGAGGGGCTGGCTGTTCGGGTCTGCCGGACCTGAATGGGCCTGACTTTGCGAGGGGCCTGCAAGGGCGGGCACTGCCGCGCCCAAAGGTTCCGTCCCCAAGTTCGTCCGCCGCAAAATGCCTAAAATATAGCCTTGGGGAGGGGTTGGCTGTTCATCACCTCGAATGGGGCGACTTTGGGGCCTGTTGCCGGCCCAAAATAAGCGGTCCCGTCCCCAAGTTCATCCGCCGCAAAAATGCCCAAAAAACGGGTGGGCTATAGCCTTGGGGGGAGGGGCTGGCCAAGTTCGTCCGCCGGACTCGGAATGGGGCCAGACTTTGCGAGGGGCCTCCGCAATGCCGGCTCTCCTGGCCCCCAAGTTCGTCTCAAAAAAAATGCCCAAAACGCTATAGGGGGAGGGTTACAAGTTCGTCTGGACTCGAATGGGGCCAGACTTACGGGGCCTCAGTGCTGTGCCGCTAAAAATAAGCGACCGAAGGTCCCGTCCCCAAGTTCGTCCGCCGAAAAAAGGCCCAAAAACGGGGTGGGCTATAGCCTTGGGGGGAGGGGCTGGCCAAGTTCGTCCGCCGGACTCGGAATGGGGCCAGACTTTGCGGGGGCCTGTGCTGCAAAGGCCACGGGCACTGCCGCGCTAAAAGGTCCCACCCCAAGTTCGTCCGCTGCAAAAATGCCCAAAAAACGGGTGGGCTATAGCCTTGGGGAGGGCTGGCTGTTCGTCCGCCGGACTTAATGGGGCCCAGACTTAGGGGCCTGCTAGGCCGCGGGCACTGCCACGCCTAAAAATAAGCGCCCGAAGGTCCCGTCCCCAAGTTCGTCCGCCGCAAAAATGCCCAAAAAACGGGTGGGCTATAGCCTTGGGGGATGGGGCTGGCTTTCGTCTCCGACTGAATGGGCCCAGACTTGGGGCCTGCAAAAGGTCCCGCCCCGCAAGCCCATGGGCTATGCCCAAAAACGGGTATTGGGAGGGCTGGCTAAGTTCGTCCGCCGGACTGATGGGCAAGTTCCAAAATGCCTAAAAATGGGGCCTCGACTGAATGGGCCCAAAAAATAGGGCACTGGCGCCCAAAGGTCCCATCCCCAAGTTCGAAAAAATGCCCAAAAATGGGCTATAGCCTTGGGGGAGGGGTACCTCGGAATGGGCCCAGACTTGGGGGCCTGCATAGGTCATGGGCACTGCTGCGCCCAAAGGTCCCATCCCCAAGTTCGTCTGGTACGCAAAAATGCCCAAAAACTGGGCTATAGGCTTTGGGGAGGGCTGGCGTTCGGACTCCTAATGGGCCTGCAGACTTGGGGCCTGTAATAGGCTGCTGGCACTGCCAAGACCCAAAATAAGCCTGGTCCCCCCCAAGTTCGTCTTCAAAAAATGCCCAAAAATGGGTATAGCCTTGGGGAGGGGCTGTTCGGTCCCGGACTCGAATGGGCCCAGAGGGCCTGTGCTAAAATAGGCCACTGCTAAGCCCAAGGTCCCGGCCCCTGGCAAGTTCGTCTCACGCAAAAATGCCTAAAAATGGGTAGGCTATAGCCTTGGGGAGGGCTGGCTGTTCGTCCGCCGACTCCGGAATGGGCCCAGACTTTAGGGGCCTGCAAAAATAGGTCATGGGCACTGCCACCCAAAGGTCCTGGCCCCAAATTCGTCTCCCGCAAAAATGCCCAAAAATGGGAGGGGCTGGGTTCCCTGTTAGGGTCCACTGCCGCAAAAATAAGGTCCTAAAAATGCCTAAAAACGGGGGCTATAGCCTTTGGGGGGCTTCGTTCTCACTGGACTGGAATGGGCCCAGCTTGTTAGGTCTGGGCACTGCTGCGCCCAAAGGTCCCATCCCCAAGTTCGTCCGCCGCAAAAATGCCCAAAAAACGGGTGGGCTATAGCTTTGGGGGGAGGGGCTGGCGAAGTTCGTCCGCCGGACTCGGAATGGGCCCACTTGGAGGGCCTCCGTGGTGGTTAGCCGTGGCACTGCCGCAAAAAATAAGCAAGGTCCTGGCCCAAGTTCATCAGCAAAAAATGCCCAAAAAACGGGTGGGCTATAGCCTTGGGGGGAGGGGCTGGCCAAGTTCGTCTGCTGACTCGGAATGGGGCCAGACTATGCGAGGGGCCTCATGTGCCAGGCCTGGGCACTGCCGCAAAAAATAAGCTACCCGGTCCGCAAAATGCCGGGTCCCTGCCCGTCTCGTCAAATGCCCAAAAAACGGGTGGGCTATAGCCTTGGGGGGAGGGGCTGGCCAAGTTAGTCATCGGACTCGGAATGGGGCCAGACGTTACGAGGGGCCTCCGTGCGCCAAAAATAGGCCGCGGTCACTGCCGCGCCCAAAAATATGCGCCCCAAGGTCCCGTCCGCAAGTTCGTCCGCCGCATAATTGCCCAAAAAACGGGTGGACTATAGCCTTGGGGAGAGGGGCTGGCCAAGTTCGTCCGCCGGACTCGGAATGGGGCCAGACTTTCCGAGGGGCCTGTGCTAAAATAGGTCATGGGCACTGCCGCGCCTAAAGGTCCCGGCCCCAAGTTCGTCTCAAAAAATGCCCAAAATACTGGGCTATAGGCTTGGGGAGGGCTGGCTGTCTGGAGTCCGGAATGGGCCCAGACTTTGCTAGGGGCTGGTGCTGTAAAATAGGTCATGGCACTGCTGCAAAGGTCCTCCCAAGTTCGGTCACGCAAAATGCCCAAAAACGGGTGGGCTATAGGGGGAGGGGTCGGTTCGTCCGGACTCGAATGGGCCCAGACTTTATGCGAGGGCCTGTGCCAGGTCAAGGGCACTGCCCAAAGGTCCCATCCCAAGTTCGTCTCACGCAAAATGCCCAAAAACGGGGCTATACTGGGGAGGACTGGTTCGGCCACGGACTCGAATGGGCCCAGACTTTGGGGCCTGCCACCAAAATAAGGCCTGGTCCCCCTCAACTTCGTCTCGCAAAAATGCCCAAAAATGGGTAGGCTATAGCCTTCGGGAGGGGCTGTTCGTCCACGGACTGAATGGGCCTGCACTTTGCGAGGGGCCTCCGTGGTAATAGGCTGGGCACTGCCAAGACCAAAAAATAAGCCCGGGCGTCCCGGCCCCTGGCACGTCTCACGCAAAATGCCCAAAAATGGGTAGGCTATAGGGGGAAGGGTTGGCTGTTCGTCCACGGAATAGGCTGCATTTCAGGGGCCTCAGCTGTAATTAGGCTGGGCACTACTGCAAAATATGCGCCCAAGGTCCCGCCCCAAGTTCGTCTGCAGAAAATGCCCAAAAACGGTGGGTTATAGCTTGGTGGAGGGCTGGCCAAGTTCATCCGCCGGACTCGGCCGACTCGAGGCCTGTGGTGCTAAACATAGTCATGGCACTGCCACAAAAAAATAAGCCTCCAAGGTCCCGTTCATCCGCCGCAAAAGCCCAAAAACGGGTCTATAGCCTTGGGAGGGCTGTTCGTCTGCCGACTGAATGGGGCCAGACTTTTATGAGGGCCTCAGCAGCTGTAAAATAGGCTATGGCACCACTGCGGCTCAACATATGCGCCCGAAGGTCCCGTCCCCAAGTTCGTCCGCCGTAAAAATGCCCAAAAAACGGGTGGGCTATAGCCTTGGGGGGAGGGGCTGGCCAAGTTCATCCGCCGGACTCGGACTCGGGCCAGACTTCGCGAGGGGCCTCCATGTGCAAAAAATAGGCCGCGGGCACTGCCGCGCCCAAAAATAAGCGCCGGAAGGTCCCGTCCCCAAGTTCGTCCGCCGCAAAAATGCCCAAAAAACGGGTGGACTATAGCCTTGGGGGGAAGGGCTGGCCAAGTTCGTCCGCCGGACTCGGAATGGGGCCAGACTTTGCGAGGGGCCCACGATGCTGTAAAATAGGCCACGGCACTGGCCAAAAAAATAAGCGGCCCGAAAGTCCTGGCCCCAAGTTCGTCTACCAAAAAAATACCCAAAAACGGTGGGCTTATAGGGGGGAGGGTTGTTCGTCTCGGACTGAATGGGGCCAGACTTTACGAGGGGCCTGTAGCCAACAATAGGTCAAGGGAACTGCCGCCCAAAAAAAGCGCCTGGTCCTGGCCCCAAGTTCGTCCTCCGCAAAAATGCCCAAAAAACGGGTGGGCTATAGAGTTGGGGAGGGTGAAGTTCGTCACGGACTCTAATGGGGCCAGACTTTGCAGGGGCCTGTGGTGCCAAAAGGCCACGGGCACTGCCACCCAAAAGTCCCATCCCCAAGTTCGTCTGCAAAAAAGACCAAAAACGGGTGGCTATAGCCTGGGGAGGGGGCCAAGTTCGTCCGGCCGGATTCGAATGGGCCCAGACTTTATGCGAGGGCCTCCGTGCCAAAATAGGTCATGGGCACTGCCAAGACCCAAAAATAAGCACCCGAAGGTCCCGTGCCCAAGTTCGTCTACGCAAAATGCCCAAAAAACAGGTATAAAGCTTGGGAGGGGCTGGCTGTTCGTCTGGCCGGAGTCGGAATGGGCCCAGACTTTTATGAGGGGCTGGTCAAGGGCACTGCTGCCCAAAGGTCCTGCCCCCAAGTTCGTCTGCAAAAATGCCCAAAAACGGGTGGCTATAGCCTGGGGGAGGGGCGGTTCGGGTTCACTGGACTGAATGGGCCCAGACTTTCCGAGGGGCCCGTGCTGGGCACTGCTGCGCAAAGGTCCCATCCCCAAGTTCGTCTGCAAAATGCCCAAAAACGGTGGGCTATAGCTTTGGGAGGGCTGGTTCGTCCCGGACTCCTAATGGGCCCAGACTTTTGAGGGCCTGCAGTGCTAAATAGGTCATGGGCACTGCACCCAAAATAAGCGCCTCAAGGTCCCGCCCCAAGTTCGTCTGGGCGCAAAAATGCCCAAAATGGGTAGGCTATAGCCTGGGGAGGGGCTGGCCTCTGGCCGGACTCCTAATGGGCCCAGACTTTGGCGAGGCCTGCAGCCAAAAATAGGCCGGCACTGCCGCCCAAAGGTTCCGCCCCCAAGTTCGTCTCACGCAAAAATGCCCAAAAACGGGCTATAGCCTGGGGGAGGGCTGGTTCGGCCCTCCGACTCGGAATGGTCCCAGACTTTGTAGGGCCTGTGCTGTAATAATAGGCTGGGCACTGCTGCATTTCCAAAATAAGCTACCAAGGTCCCGTGCTCCAAGTTCGTCCACGCAAAAAATGCCCAAAAACGGGTGGGCTATAGCCTTGGGAGGGCTGGCTGTTCGTCCGGACTCGGAATGGAGCCAGACTTTGCTGCCCATGTGCCAAAACTAGGCCGGGCACTGTAGCGCCAAAGGTCCTGGCCCCCAAGTTCGTCTCACGCAACAATGCCCAAAAACGGGCGGCTATTGCCTGGGGAGGGGGCTGGTTCGTCTCACTGGCTCGAAAGGGCCCAGACTTTGCGAGGGGCCTGCAGCGAAAATAGCTGCACTGCCGACGAAAATAAGCCAGCCTGCTCCAAGTTCGTCTGGCCGCAAAAAATGCCTAACAAACGGTGGGCTATAGCCTTGGGGAGGCTAAGTTCGTCTCTCGACTCGGAATGGGGCCCAGACTTTATGTAGGGGCCTGTGCCAAAAATAGGCCGCGGGCACTGCAGCGCCCAAAGGTCCCGTCCCCAAGTTCGTCCGGCGCAAAAATGCCTAAAAACTGGGCTATAGCCTGGGGGCGGGCCAAGTTCGTCCCCCGGACTCTGAATGGGGCCAGACTTTTATGGGGCCTGTAGGCCGCGGGCACTGCCGCGCCCAAAAATAAGCGCCCGGAGGTCCCGTCCCCAAGTTCGTCCGCCGCAAAAATGCCCAAAAAACGGGTGGGCTATAGCCTTGGGGGGAGGGGCTGGCCAAGTTCGTCCGCCGGACTCGGAATGGGGCGAGACTTTACGAGGGGCCTCCGTGTGCCAAAAATAGGCCGTGGTCACTGCCGCGCCCAAAAATAAGCTACCGAAGGTCCCGTCCCCAAGTTCGTCCGCCGCAAAAATGCCCAAAAAACGGGTGGGCTATAGCCTTGGGGGGAGGGGCTGGCTGTCTGGCCGGACTCTAATGGGGCCAGACTTATGCAGGGGCCTCCCAGCAAAATAGGCATGGGCACTGCCAAGCACCAAAAAATAAGCCAAGGTCCCGGCCCCCACGCCCGCAAAAATGCCCAAACAATGGGTGGGCTATAGCCTTGGGGGGAGGGCTGGCTGTCCGCTGACTCCTGAATGGGCCTGCATGAGGGGCCTCCATTTGCCAAAATAGGTCATGGCACTGCCGCCCAAAGGTCCTGGCCCCCAAGTTCGTCTGCAAAAAATGCCCAAAACGGGTGGCTTTTAGGCCTGGGGAGTGGGCTGGCGGTTCGGACTCGGAATGGGCCCAGACTTTGCGAGGGGCCTCCGTGTGCCAAAAATAGGCCGCGGGCACTGCCGCACCCAAAAATAAGCGCCCGAAGGTCCCGTCCCCAAGTTCGTCCGCCGCAAAAATGCCCAAAAAATGGGTAGGCTATAGCCTTGGGGGGAGGGGCTGGCCAAGTTCGTCCGCCGGACTCGGAATGGGCCCAGACTTTGCGAGGGGCCTGCTTGCTGTAGGTCAAGCTGGCACTGTCACCAAAGGTCCCATCCCCAAGTTCGTCTGCTGCAAAAATGCCCAAAAAACGGGTGGCTTTAGCCTGGGGAGGGGTTACGGTTCGGTCTGGACTCGGAATGGGCCTGCATTTACAGGGCCTCATGTGCTGTAGGCTGGCACTGCCGCACCCAAAAATAAGCGCCCGAAGGTCCCGTCCCCAAGTTCGTCCACCTAAAATGCCTAAAATGGGTAGGCTATAGTGGGGAGGGTTGGCCAAGTTCGGCTGGACTCTAATGGGCCCAGACTTTTATGCAGGGGCCTGCAAAATAGGCTGGCACTGCCGCATCAAAAATAAGCGCCCGCCTGGCCCCTGGGCACGTCCCGCAAAATGCCTAAAAATGGGTAGGCTATAGCCTGGGGAGGGGCTGGCGAAGTAAGTTTGTCCGTCTGGACTCGAATGGGCCCAGACTTTGGAGGGGCCTGTGCAGCCAGGCCACGGCACTGCGCCCAAAGGTCCTGGCCCCAAGTTCGTCTGCAAAAATGCCCAAAAATCTGGGCTATAGCCGGGGAGGGGGCTGGCTGCTGTCCCGCTGGACTTTTGGAATGGGCCCAGACTTTTAGGGGCCTCCGCTTAAAAATATGTCCGCGGGCACTGCCGCGCCCAAAGGTCCCGTCCCCAAGTTCGTCCGTTGCAAAAATGCCCAAAAACGGGCGGGCTTTTTGGGGAGGGGGTTACGGTTCGTCTGCTGACTCGAATGGGCCCAGACTTTTATGTAGGGCCTCCGCAGGTGAAAAATAGTCATGACACTGCCAAGACGCAAAAATAAGCGCTCAAGGTCCCGTGCCAAGTTCGTCTGGCCGCAAAAATGCCCAAAAACTAGGGTGGCTATAGCCTGGGGAGGGCTGGGCTGTTCGGTCCCGGACCCGAATGGGGCGAGACTTTACGAGGGGCCTGGTGCTGGCCATGGTCACTGCCGCTGCCAAAATAAGCACAAGGTCCTGGCCTCAAGTTCGTCTGCCGCCAAAAAATGCCCAAAAACGCGGGCACAATAGCCTAGGGGGGAGGGGCTGGCCAAGTTCGTCCGCCAGACTCGGAATGGGGCCAGACTTTGCGAGGGGCCTCCGTGTGCCAAAAATAGGCCGCGGGCACTGCCGCGCCCAAAAATAAGTGCCCGAAGGTCCCGTCCCC
Source organism: Citrus cavaleriei (assembly GCA_030448925.1). NCBI lineage: Eukaryota > Viridiplantae > Streptophyta > Magnoliopsida > Sapindales > Rutaceae > Citrus > Citrus cavaleriei. The sequence continues at coordinate 60,085 of JAUJEN010000204.1, forward strand.
AAGTTCGTCCGCCGCAAAATGCTTAAAAACGCTGGCTATACTGGGGAGGGTACAAGTTCGTCCGCCGGACTCGGAATGGGGCCAGACTTTATGAGGGGCCTCCATGTGCCAAAAATAGGCCACGGGCACTACCGCGCCCAAAAATAAGCACCCGAAGGTCCTGTCCCCAAGTTTGTCCGCCGCAAAAATGCCCAAAAAACGCGGGTTATAACCTGGGGAGGGGTTGGCCAAGTTCGTCTGGCTGGAATCGAATGGGGCCAGACTTTATGGGGCCTGTGCCAAAAATAGGCAAGGCACTGCCGCTGCCTAAAATAAGGGGCCCCAAGGTCCCGCCCCCAAGTTCGGCTCAGCAAAAATGCCTAAAAATGGGCTATAGCCTTGGGGAGGGCTGCCAAGTTCAGACGCCAGACTCGGATGGGGCGAGACTTTGGCAGGGCCTCGTGCTGTGGCCATGCGCTGGGCACTGCCGCCCAAAATAAGCGCCCGAAGGTCCGTACCCAAGTTAGTACGCCTAAAAAAAGCCCAAAAACCATGGCCTGGGGGGAGGGCTGTTTGGTCCACGGGACTCGAATGGGGCCAGACTTTGCGAGGGCCTGTGGGCCAAAATAGGCTGGGCACTGCCGAGCAAAAATAAGCCTAAAGGTCCCGGTCCCCAAGTTCGTCTCAAAAAATTTCCAAAAACGGGTTATAACTCGGGGAGGGCTGGCCAAGTTCCTGTCCGCCGAATCGGAATGGGCCAGATTTTACGAGGGGCCTCTGTGCCAAAATAAGCGCCTCAAGGTCCCGCCCCAAGTTCGTTCACGCAAAAATGCCTAAAAACGGTGGGCTATAGCCTTGGGGGAGGGCTGTTCAGACGCCAGACTTTGGGATGGGCGAGACATTGCAGGGGCCTCCGTAAAATAGGCCACGGGCACTGCCAAAAAAATAAGTGCCTGAGGTCCCGCCCCAAGTTCATCCGCTGCAAAATGCCCAAAAAGGAAGCGGCTCCTAAGTGAGGGTCGCGTTCGTCTGGACTCGGAATGGGGCCAGACTTACGGGGGCCTCATGTGCTGTAATAGGTCATGGGCACTGTCGCCCAAAAATAAGTGCCCGGAGGTCCCGTCCCCAAGTTCATCCGCTGCAAAAATGCCCAAAAAAGGGGTGGGCTCTAGCCTCGGGAGGGGTTTCGCTGTCCGGGACCTAATGGGGCCGCACTTACGAGGGGCCTCCATGTGCTGTAGTCATGGCACTGCCGCGCCTAAAAATACCAAGCCCTGGCCTGCAAGTTCGTCTGCCGCAAAAATGCCCAAAAAATGGGCTATACCTTGGGGAGGGGCCAAGTTCATTCACTGGACTGAATGGGGCCAGACTTTGTGAGGGCCTCAGATGCCAACAGGCTGGGCACCGGCCGCCCAAAAAATAATCCCCGATGGTCCTGGCCTCAAGTTCGACCACAAAAATGCCCAAAAATGGGGGCTATATTCTGGGGGAGGAGGGCTGGCCAAGTCTGCCCACGGAATCTGAATGGGGCCGACTTTACGAGGGGCCTCCAGGGTTAGGTCATGGGCACTGCCTGCCTAAAAATAAGCGCCAAGGTCCCGTCCTAAGTTCGTCTCACAAAAATGCCCAAAACGAAGCGGGCCATAGCCTGGGGGAGTGGCTGGCTGTCTGGTCCACTGACCTCCTAATGGGGCCGACTCATGAGGGCCTCCGTAGCCAAATATAGGTCTGCTGGCACTGCCGCTACCAAAATAAGCCACTCAAGGTCCTGGCCCCAAGTTCGTCTGCAAAATGCCCAAAACGGTGGCCATACTGGGGAGGGTTGGCTAAGTTCGTCTCACTGGACCTGGGGCCAGACTTTATGTAGGGCCTGTGTGCTAGTCCCGCCACTGCCGCACCCAAAAATAAGTGCCCGGAGGTCCCGTCCCCAAGTTCATCCGCTGCAAAAATGCCCAAAAAAAGGGGTGGGCTCATGGAGGGTGCCAAGTTCGTCTCACGGACTCCTGAATGGGGCGACTTTACGAGGGGCCTCATGTGCCAAAATAGGTCATGGCACTGCCGCGCCTGTAACAGCGCTCAAGCTCCTGCAAGTTCGTCACCAAGAAAAATGCCCAAAAAAAGTGGCTATAGCTTGGGAGGGTTTCGGCCAAGTTCGTCTCACTGACTTAATGGGGCCGACTTTTGTGAGGGGCCTCAGATGCCACAATAGGTCATGGGCACTGCCGCTACCAAAAATAATCCCGAATGTCCCGGCCCCAAGTTCGACTGCCGTAAAATGCCCAAAAATGGGGGCGGCTATAGCCTCGGGAGGAGGGTTGGCTAAGTTCGTCTGGCTGGACCTCGAATGGGGCCACACTATGCGAGGGGCCCCATGTGCTGTAATAGGCTGTGGCACTGCTGCCCAAAATAAGCTCCTCAAAGCTCCCGCCCCAAGTTCGTCTCACGGCCGCAAAAATGCCCAAAAACGGGCTTATACTGGGGAGGGTTGGCTGTTCGTCCGCCGGACCTAATGGGACCAGAATTTAGGAGGGGCCTCTGTGCCAAAATAGGTCATGGCACTGTCGGCCCAAAATAAGCGCCTGAAGGTCCCGCCCCTTCGTCTCCCACCGCAAAATGCCCAAAAACGCGGGGGCTATACTCTGGGGAGGGCTGTTCAGACGCCGACTCGGATGGGGCGAGATATCATGCGAGGGCCTCCGATGCTGTAATAGGCCACGGGCACTGCCGCACCCAAAAACACAGCGCCCGGAGGTCCCGTTCCCAAGTTCATCCGCAAAATGCCTAAAAACATATAGGGGAGGGGCTACAAGTTCGTCCGCCGGACCGGAATGGGGCCGACTTTTAGGGGGCCTCAGTTGGGGCCAGGCTGCCACCGTCCGCACCCAAAAAAACGCGCCCGGAGGTCCCGTCCCCAAGTTCATTCGCCGCAAAAATGCCCAAAAAAGGGGTGGGCTCTACCGGAGGGTTTTCGCCAAGTTCGTCTCACGGACTCCTGAATGGGGCCGACTTCATGAGGGCCTCCATGTTGTAATAGGTCATGAACTGCCGCGCCCAAAACAGCCTGGCTCCCGTCCAAGTTCGTCTGTCCGCAAAATGCCCAAAAACTGGGCTATACTGGGGAGGGTTTCCGGCCAAGTTCGCCACGGACTCGAATGGCTGACTTTCAGGGGCCTCAGATGCCACAGTCATGGGCACCGCCGCCCAAAATAATCCTCAAGGTCCCTGGCCCCCAAGTTCATTCGCTAAAATGCCTAAAAATCTAGCCAAGCGAGGGGTTTCGCCAAGTTCGGCCGACTCGAATGGGCCGATTTCATGAGGGGCCTCCATGTGCTGTGGGAATAGGTCATGGCACTGCCAAGGCTCAAGCTCCCGTCCGCAAGTTCGTCCGGCGCAAAAATGCCCAAAACGGCTGGCTATACCTCGGGAGGGCTCACAAGTGGACCTTGAATGGGCCGATTTTATGAGGGCCTCAGATGCATTAATAGGTCATGCGGCACCGCCACAAAAATAATCCCCGAGGTCCCGCCTCAAGTTCGATCACAAAAATGCCCAAAAATGGTGGGCTATAGCCTGGGAGTGAGGGTTGGCCAAGTTCGTCTCACGGACTCGGAACGGGCTGACAGCATTACAGGGCCCGGGTGCTGTGGGACAAAATAGCTGTGGGCACTGGCCCAAAATAAGCTCCTGGCTCCCGGCCCCAAGTTCGTCTGCCAAAAAATGCTCAAAAACGGGTGGGCTATAGCCTGGGAGGGTTAATAAGTTCACCGCCGGACTCCTCTAATGGGACCAGAATTTATGAGGGCCTCCGGTGCTGTGGGTTAGGTTGCTGCTGGCACGCTGCTACCAAAATAAGCTACCAAGGTCCATTCCCCAAGTCAAGTCGTCTCACGCAAAATGCCCAAAAAACGGGTGGGCTATTGTTGAGTGTTAGAAAATGCATATTTATAAAGGAGAAAACCGTCATTTTACATTTCAAGTCTTACTAACAACCCTTACTTTTATGTATTTAACCTTCTTGTGATTTAATTACATGTGTTTTATTTTAATTAAGTATTTTATGTATTTTAGGGGCATTATAGTCATTTCACAATAAAGGAGAGATCCGACGCAAAACGGACATCACTTTTGAACTCGTGACGTCCAAAACCCAGGGAGGAGCATAAAGGAAAAAACGGCACTATTCATATGTACGACATTATTCACGCAGTACTGATTAACCACGCATCGTTCACAACATCGTTCACATAACGGATCGATGACGGCATGACCGGCGATGTGGCATCGACTGACGAGGTGTCACATCCTCGGGCTAAAATTTCATGATCGTTGATGGTGACGGGCAAAAGATATCGCTGGATGAAAATCTCAGCTGCACGCATACATGCGATTATTTTCAACCAAACCGCGCATCGCTTCATCCGAAAAAACCAAGCATCGTTTCATCCGAAGCCATAAACCAGTTATCGTTTCATCCACGTGGTCAAACCGTGAACTGCTGACTGGCGACGGGCCTAACTTTTAGCGCCCAAACTGCTTTTAACCGATGGCCACGATGCATTTCCATGTATTTATAAAAAATTTCCCTAATTTGATATCCTTAATCTATTTTTGACTCCATTTATGTAATTTTCTCCATCTTGTATTTTCTTTGTATTTTAATAAATTCTATTTTGCCCTAGTTCACCATGAAGTAGCTTTTCTTTTTTTAAGTCAAGTCAAGCGTGAAGTCTCAACATGTGTCAGCTTAATTTCAAATTTATTTTCTTCCCTCTAGTTTTTGGATGATTTGACTTATCGTCGATAAATAATACCGATCTTGTTCAGATACCGCTTCGTTACACCATTTCTCTAGTATAAGGTTATTATTATTTGGCACGATAAGCCCTGAAAGACCATATTGATTAGAATATGGTCCTGATTCTCATGACGAAATTGGCATTAATACGGATTATTTATAGCCCATGATGCATGTTGATCCATAAATCCAAGCACGTTATTTCAATAGATTTCTTCAATTTACTCTCGCCATTGCACTCCAATTTTAGAATTTATTATCGCCATTTCAATTCCAATTTTGGATAATTTAAATCACTTCCACCACAATTCCAACCACCCATTTACAAAATTAATTTACATATAATTAAAATCCACTCTCCTCGTGATCGACACTGCCACCATTAAATTCTATACTACGATAGATTCAGGCCATGAAAGACATTAAATTTGCACAACAAGTTTTTACGCCGCTAAGTTTGGGAGGTAAGTAATTTTAATTCATAGAATTAATTTTTTTTGAATAATTTCTTTTATTTGCTTTTCTGTATTTTTTTTATTATTATTATTAAAAAAAGTAAATCTACATTTAAAGGTTAGTATTTCTTTTCTTTTTCTTCTCTTCTTTAAAATTTAATTTAATTTTCAATTTATTTTTCTTGTAATTTTGCTTATTTTATTAATTTAATTTTAGTTAATTTATTTCACGATTTATTTTTGTATTTTTATAAGAAGGCCAGAATAATGTAATAGCTAAGATTACTTTCTCCTTATCTTTATTTTTTATTTGTTTTGTTCCCATCTTTATTTTTGTTTATTTGCATCTTTATTTTATTTTATTTGTTTCGATGCATGGTCAGGTCATTATTACCTAATCTTCAACCTATAGACCTCAATTAGAAAAACACTTCTATCACACAAACACGCTAAAAATAAAATGACTATTTACACACGAGAGGCCATTTAAGGACTATTTTAGTCCCTTAGCTAATTTGAGCACGCCATGCATACAGATACCCAAATGTAGTCAATAGAGCTTTTGAACTAAAACCTCAGCCGCTAAATCAGTCTCCCCACATTCTACGGCTTAGAAAAACGAGCATATAATCATCTGAATGATTTTCATGCCATTTGTCAAACATTTAAATATGAGAATTTTTCTTTACGATGTTAAACCTCGATTATTCCCATTTTCGAAGACAGAGTCTGCTCATGGTTAAATTTTTACCGCTAATAAAGATTGCATCGAACAAATTGTAATCTAATTTTGAATAACATACTTTCTGGAAGATAAAACCAACGCTATTCAAAAAGGAAATTTCAGTTCACAATAAGAGGGAAAGCGCTTTTTCAAACTTCCATTCAATGGGCTACTCGAAGTGTCCACATCATGGGTAACAATGCAAAAATGGCACCAATGTCAATACTTTTGGAGGATTATCACGAATGTAAGAATGGCTAATGGCAATGTTGGAGGAGAGAGCTAATGTCAAAAGCTTAGATCGAGATTTGGGAATTTTCAAATGGCTCGACAATTCCCAACAACGAGTCGGTCACCGTGAATACCAAAAGAATTAAAGGAGTAAACGAAAGTTCAAATCATGAATCAACTTTAATCGTCAATAAGTCAAGGGTCTCTGACAACAAGATCATTATCGATCATAAATCACCGTAAATCCATATGACTCATGACTCATACCCCGATCACAATGCCATAAAAAAATAATCGTAAAACCATCAATTACAAACCCATACTCCAACACATATAACTCCTGGATGGAGACCCTAATTTTTTCATGGTCTCAAGCGATTCCAACAGAATCGACTTACCCACCACCCTCAAGTTCCTCAAGCCTCTCAAATTTCATTTAGACCATATTCAATCGTAACTTAACTACTCTCAACCTGCACTACTTCGGGAGGATGCATTCTGCATTTCAAGAATGTTACCATTCTACCATTGAGCAACGAATCCGCACCATTGATGGACTACTTAAATGAAGCTGAGAGCAGTGCTTCAATTCACAAGCCCAATCCAGCTTAAGCTCGGTAAGACGTAAGGGACAACTTGTTTCTTCGCCTTTGCACTCTTGGTACGCTATAATATCACAGAAGGTAAATTTCAAGTCAACCAAAGGTTTAATCCTAGCGAGTACATGAAGGCAAGTACCGCTCACCACGTTACATGCAAAGAGAAAGTCAAAGCGCCATGACCTCGCTAAAAGGAAAAGAAGTCGACAACAAAAGCGAGATGCCGAGACCAAAGAAAATCAAATTGTACCGCGAACGTCAAGAATCACCACCGAGGAGAGCAGGAAGAAACCAACCCACTCAATGAGAATACGCTCCCGAAGCTCCATTTCCTCGAGAGGTTGAAGGAAAGGAAAGGTGGAAAATCCACGCGAGATTCTCTAAATCTTCAAATGTGTGTTAACATCCCTTTACTGATGCTATTAAACAAGTTCCATCTTATGCCAAGTTTCTAAAGACCTTGTACTAAAAAGAGAAATATGCATGTTCAAAAGAAGGCATTTTTTAATGTAAAACGCGGTTCTATACTCCAACATAAAATTCTTTAAAATGCAGCACTCGCGCCCCCCACTATCTCAGAGATAGTGGAACCACACAATAGAAATGCTTATTGGATTTGAGCTAGTGTAAATTGCAAGCCTTTATTCGCTTTTCGTGGAAAAACTTGACCGGAGAATTACACTAACCTGTGGTGTTAAACTGCAGATCGGTCCAATGAAAATACCTCGAGGTATCAGGAGAGGACGGCTTATCCGTAGACAAGTTTTATTTTCAAGATTTCATTGTAATCGACACTCAACCAATACAGATTCATGAAAGACATCCTATTATTCTAGGCCTAATTTTGTTGGCAATCATGGATGCTCACATTCAATGCAGATCGGAAATATGCGCTTGTCCTTTGGCAACATGACTATTAAAGTACCAACATCTTCAACATTGCCAAACAACCTCGGTCAGATGATGGAATTGTTGATGTGCCGATTTAATCAAGCATTGGGCTGATTTATACTTTATTTCAAACCCAGCTGATGATCCTCATACAAACATGTTTAACTCACTTTGTTTGGATTTTGATATTGACAAGATGACGGCTGATGAAATAACGTCAAGCCGACTCAACACCATCTATGGATACTAACAAATGGAAGTCAAGAGTTGAACAACTAGCACCATCGAGAAGAAACTCATCCCATCATCGTAATCACCACCAAACTCGAGCTCAAACCATTACCCAACACATCGAATATGCTTGGGAGAAGAAAAGACTCTACCGGTAATCATCTCATCATCCCTAAACGATTTAACAAAAAAGGCAGCTTGTTGGATGTTTCTGAAAGAGCACAAAGGAGCATTGAGGATGACGACCATACATAGCAGACATAAGGTATAAAACCTCAGCAGATTGTAATGCATTACATTCAATTTTGAGATGAAAATGCTAACTACTTGTGAAATGCAACGCCGTTAAATCCTAATACGAAAGTTAAGTCGTTAGAACAGTAAGTCCCAAGTTTATTAGACGCAGTATCATTTACCCACTTCGAGCATAGTACGGGTCGGGCATTCCCCTGTATAAGCCGGCCCAAAAAGTCGTGAGTCACGAGGTTACTAACGTGCCGAGTAATGAACATACCAACTAGTAGTAACTACTGGATGATGGCGTATGGATCGACATAGAAAGTTGAATCATGCCACACACGAAAGACCATTTTCTTTACCATTTATCGACCAAATGTTGATGCGACAATAGCCATGAATTTTATTGCTTTTCAGATGGCTACTCAGATATAATCAGATTCATAGCACCAAAAAGATCGTGAGAAAACTACTTTCACCCTGCCTTTCGCACTTTCAGCATATAGAGAATGCCATTGATTACGTGAATGCACCCGCCACATTCCAACGATGCATGTCGGCATTTTTCTGATATGGTTGAACGATTCGAAGTCTTTATGACGATTTTTTCATTTCGCGACTCTGTTTGATCAATGTTACATCATCTAACGCTAGTTCTCGCGAGATGACCGAGAAGAACTTAGTCTTGAATCGGGAGTGCGCATTTTATGCGGTAAAACAAGGTATTGCTCTCGTCACATCATTTCGAGCAAAGGTATATGAGGAAGGCTGATGCCAAGCGCGTTGATTCATTTCTAATCTTCCTCCACCTAAAATGTAAATGGGCCGTAGAAGTAAGATCTTTCCTGGGACACGGTTTCACTTATAGACGCTTATTAAAGATTTTAGCAAGTTTCTGTATCACTTATGCAATTGCATTCAAGGATGTACCTTTTTATCTTTTAATGATTCATGTCTTATGCTTTTTGAAAATTAAAGCTAATTGTTGACATCATCACCCATCATTCAGCTCCCCAAACTGAGCTTACCATTCGAGCCATGCGATGCATCCGACATGCAGAGAGTGGCTTAGGATTAAAAGTTTATCAATTCCCATGTTATTTACCATGCTAGTATGACATTGAACGATGCGCACGCTTGAACTATTCAATGTATCGAAAAAGAAAATGCTAGCAAGAGTAGTTTGCATTGGAAAAATTTCATCTTTATCTCATTGGTTGTAAAATAATTATATTCACGCATCACGCCGCTTCTTAAATATCTTCTCACAAAGAAAGCCACGCAAAAGCTGACCCAATTCCTGTCATATACTTTTTGCGTGAATTTCCTGACTTAATTCAAAGATAAGAAAGGCACGAAATGTTTGACCATCTCTCGGCTCCATTTTCGACACAATTACGAAAGCCATTACCATTAAACGAGTCATTCTCAGATGAACAATTGATGAACGTAAAGCATTAATTTCTTCAGATACCGAGCATAGTTAATTATCTCACATGTTGCCAGTACCGCAGCATCGGGACCAAGCAATATTGCTAAATTCTCGTAGAATAAAGAATTTCTTTGGGATGACCCGGTATTTGTTCAAGTATCGCGGCGCTATCACAAATTTGCGACGATGTGTCCAAAGTGAAATTCGTAATATCCTTCATTCTCGCCAATGTTAACAAGAAGCTTAAGTGAGGCTATTTCGCTATAAGAAAACAAATGACTAAAGTTTTACAATGTGGTTTATCACAACTATATTTCGAGATGCTTTATACCCTTCTGCTCTTCATGTGGATATAGGTGGCCAAATCTAACGGGGAGCATTACACCTAAAGAACACGATGCCACTAAGTCCACCTTTGAAGGGTCGAGATATTGACGACGATGGGTATCGGGATTTTATGGGACCATTTCCTTCTTTTGGCCATCAATACATATTATTGGTTTGTTGACTACGATCATTAAACGCAAAGGTAGGAACACAATTCCATGCGTAACCAATGATCACAAAGTGATGGATTTTGAAAAGCAACATTTATTTCACGCTTTACCGCTGATTCCCTCGGTTTATAATCGCGATTTGGTGCCCACTTTCAGTAGCCGACAAAGCATTTAAAGCACTTTGACAAAGTATTCAATCACACACAAAGTATGCACCCCATATCATCCGCAAGAAACCGAAATGCTGGCTGAGATCTCCAATCGAGAAATCACATATTAGAAAAACGGTGAGGCTGCATGTAAAAGATTATTAAGACTACGATGATGCATTATGGCATAGAACGGCTTTCAAGACCCGATTGATGTCAAATTTATAGGCTAGTGTATGGAAAAAGTTTGCCACCTACCAGGAACCTTTAGCATCGCGGCATATTGGGCTATCAAGAAATTCAACTTTCGATACGCAGAAGTTACCGTAAAGCAAGATTACAAATCGGTAATCAAGAATTAAACGAATGCATACCTAAAATGCCAAGATTTACAAGCAACGAATGAAAAGTCTTTCATGACAAGTAGTCATTACAGAAAATCGTTTACACTCTGTGTCGAAAGTGTTTTATTCAATTTCGTTGCACCTTATTCCTGTGTGTTACGCCTCGACGGTCTGGTCCCAGTCTTTATTGTTCAGCACTGCTTTTCCACACGGGCAATTCGAAATTAAGCGACCAAAGAACGTGTCACGCCAAAAGTTAACGGTCAAAGATTAAAGCCATATTCGAAAGTACCAACCATACTTGAGAAGACACCAAATAAATTTAAATAAATTGAGACCACCTGTGATTTGAATTGATTTTTTTCTTTTGTCGATTTGATTTTTTTTCTTTCTTTCTTTTATTATTCTTTTACACTGAAATTATTTTTTGCTGTAGTTTGTTCAACTATTAAGTTTTCATCTTTTAATCATGGTACATTCATTTAGCGACTCTGCTTCCTCCCCGAATTCTCTAAACCACTTCAACGTGTCAAACTCATCTCAAAAGTGCGTATTCAATTTGTAAACACATCGATTTCGGGGCTCTACAACCACCGTGAGAAGCAGATATCCTATGCTGAGGGTTTAAAGCCAACCGTAGACATTGAGAGAAGTGGTTTACGACATCCGCCGGAAGCTTTGAGGTAAATTCCATAAGAGGACGATTTTAATTTTCTTCGTTTTAATTTGTTTTCTGCTTGCGTGTTTTAATTTGTTACCCCGTGAAGTGGCATGGATAACTAGATTCCCAGCGGACAATCAAGTTTGCTAACCCGCTCAGTCGCCCATAATAACCGATATTCCGAGGCTATGGATACGATAAACGAGAGTTTAGCAAAGCTCAAGCCACGTTTACTCCTTCACTCTCAATGCCTCCTACACCCAAAGCCCTCTCAACGCATACATGCCCGCGAGGAATAACATACTTGCGGGCATATCCGCTGGTTAATCGAGGCTAAAGTAACGATTGGCGTGAGTTACCTCCCAAATTTATTGTATTCATGCCTCGGTCAGTGGTAAAGGAAATATGAAGAAAACGACGATTTGCTCACAGAATTTCGCTGTTTGTCACAAGTGTGCCGAACGAGTTGACATAAACCCATGTTCTTGTGAATGGTGTTCCGATACCGCAGGAAGAGTAAAGATTCAATTCATTGGGGGATGGCTTCACCAATAAGCGAGTCATCGGATGACGATATCCTTCGCTCTCAAACGATCCCAAGGGATATGTGCGCAAGAGCCATTCCGCTTACGGCTATTATTCCAAAGTGCATGCACGATATAGTTCTCGAATCTGACTATAAATCCAATCTCGCTTGCTTTGCCGCTTTATAAGAAAACCGACGTAGGGCTCAATCCCCTCTCAACGCTATGTTAGCCTGCTCGCCGCTTTGAACGAAACCGTGAGGAAGCACGAGCTACGCCGCGAATTCACGTGTAAATATCCTTTACTTCATCCGTATTTTATTTCATTTCACCGTTTTTATTGTTTGCATTATTGTTCTTTAATAATTTTGCACGCTTTTTTACACCTCAAGGAACCACGCTTTACGCTAAGCTATTTCATTATCGACATGTTACCTCATGGCACAGGGGCTTTTGATCCACTGTCACCAAGATTCTTAAATGTGATTTTTTGTCAAGTTAAGCACTCACAAATTGTTTTCGAAGTATCACAATGGCAGCTACTCCTAATAGACAATTCACAACAGAATACGGCTATTTCTGATTTACCTATGGCAAACATAAAGAGTTCGCTGAGAAATATTTATACAGATCTCTGGTCGAAGATGCGAAATGGTGAAAATTACACTTCGTAATGGAGGAGGTAACCAGGGTTATCAAAAATGGTCTCCCGGGCGCCTTTTTATCGAGGAAGTCTGGCAGCAGATCATCCCAAGAGTCCTAAACCATTGGGCAGCTTCGTCGACTCATCAACTCCGAGAAGAGTTAGTCGCCCGTGCATGCAAGAAAGAACAAACCGAAATGCTTAATCAAGCCGATGTTTTTGTATTTTCCTTCCAGAGATCTTCGCAACACTCGAGGCACTTATGACACTCAGCATCTGGGCCCATCTACACATTCACCGAAACTCCATCGCTTGTTATAATGTCAATAACTTTACGATGGCTTTTATCGTATTTCTTAACCATGCAATAAAAAAACTGGTTTCATTCTTCTAATGTGAAAAAACTTTTTATCAGGCTCGCCATCGGGCTAAGTAGCCAGCTACTTCGACACGGTTTATGTTTATAAACCCGAGCTGCACGACTCGACCTTTGGCGCCGAGTGACCAACAACGATGAACAAATAAATTATAAATGTAGTAGAAGTACAATTAGATTTAACTCTCCGCCTCAGAATATTTTTCTCGTGGTGCACCACCCGTGTGATGTCTTCTAAACTCTACTTTTTCCTTAAAACATCAGGACAATGTTTCGCTCTCGTGGGTGGAATAGTCGCATAATAGAAATTTTTGCTGTTTTACTAATTTTTCACAGGTAAACTAACTGCTACACTTTTTGTGTCAAGATGGCTGAATACGGAGTAAGGACTTGTAAACGATCTTCATCAGCTTAAAAAATAATAATAAAAAATAACTAAAAAAAGAAAAAAATTCGTACATTTTTTCTTTATTACGTGTTTATGTTTATTTTTCTTTTTTAATTTCTCCTATAAATACATTTTCCAATCCTTTTGGTATCGGAAGATGCATTGAATATGAGGCCTCTAAACGATCTTCTTTAAAAAAAAAAAAATCATTTTCGCTTTCATCATTTCACGTAGTAACTTTCTAATTAGTTTTATACAATCATTACATTTCCATGTATTTATTATTTTCCTTTCACGCTAGAACAGGTCGGGGGTAATGTTGAATGTTGTTGAAAATAAAAAATAAAAAATTGTGTGATTGCTTTAACATTGACGATGAACATGATTAATTTCAAATTTTAGTATTCAGATATCCTCGGCCTTGCCGATGTTACATTATGTTCAAGTTACTCTACATGTTGATGCTCTATATAAATATGAGTTGCTTTGGGGCGAATGAACATGTCATAAATGTTGCCGCGAGTGTCGTTTATCATTTTCGAGAGTAACCCTTTTGCTCATTCTCTATAATAAATTTTGCCAGCGCTTTATTATTTTTATACATCGCATTCTGATTTCTTTTTAAAGTTAACCCTTTAAAAAAAATGCTAAAATTAAAAAAAAAGAAAAAGAAAAATGCGTGTTGTTGTATACCCCATCTAATCCGGTTCAGTAGAGTTATTAGATAATTATTTGTTAGCCCAAAGAGACGGCCTGAATGGAAAGCCATCTCGATCCGCTTCAGCCTTTCTAGCCATCCCTTTTATTAAATATCCATAGCTACCTCCCTTTTGAGCCCTTAAAAAAAAAAAAGAGCACATAAACCTTTTCGTCAACTTATCATTCGACTCCACCTAATTCCACCTTGGAAGTATTACCCAACGTCTTTTAAGTTCCATCCCTTATTTATGTTTCTGGAGAAAACGAATAATTATGTTAATTGTTCAAGTTATGCCAACAAAAGCAAAAAGAAAAAAAAACAAACAAAAGTTGTTGTTTCAAAGAATAAAAATAATGTAATAATAAAAGGAAATCCAATCTTTGCAACTTCCAAAAAAAAAAAAAAAAAAAATCTGTATTTTTCAAACATACACTCCCTTGCTTTTTCCTTATTTCCTTCTTGTTAGCAAATATATCCCTAGCCCAATGCTACGTCTTCATTAAGTCCTTTCATTTTGTGTGAACTATAACAAGTAGGTGTTTCATTATACTGCCAAAAGACGTAGCTGGTGCATATAAAAAATAAAAATAAAAATAACCGAAGTTGACTAATGCTTTTATTTGATTCTGAGATCAGATATTTTTAAGCCAGGGCATATTTATTTCATCTGGGCGAAAGAGCACGTGATATCACTTCTTCATTATTTTCTCTCACTCACCATTCATCGGAGTAACTATTTTATTCGTTTAATTCTTTGTAGAGTGTCAATACTTCCGAGATTGGGGTTTGACATGTCATTCTCGAAAAGTAGCACAAAGTTCATCACGATTCATGTGGATAATACGGGTGCGATGCCGCTTTGGGACCCAGATGCCACGCGCACTTTATTCTTCGATTAAGCAACATTAATCCGACTAATAAATACGAAGCTGCTTATTAAAATATATATATATATACATTTTGAATTGAATTTTGTTACTGCTCATCCATGCTGTCAACCAAAGTGACCGGTTGACCCACGACGTGGCACAATCCGAGCCCAAATTGCTTTTTAATCCAATACATGATTTACCCACGAGTCTATGCGTAGCCTCCTAATTTGATATCCCTCAATCCATTTTTGACCCATTTTATGTAATTCTCCATCTTGTATTTTGTATTTAATAAATCTCTACTTGCCCTAGTTCAATTATGAGTAGCTAGTTTTCTTAAGTTTGGGTTGGGCGAAGTCTCAACATGTGTCACAATAATTTGGTAAATTTATTTTCTTCCTCTAGTTTGGATGATTTGACTTATCGCTCACAAATAATACTCGATCTTGAAAACTAGACACTGCTACACCCCATTTCTAAGATAAGTGTTACACATTTGGCAACATAAGCCAGCACCAGGCTGATTAGAAGGTTCACGAGGTCCTGATTCCCCCTCATGATTTAATCTGCATTAATACCTTACTTTCTAGCCCATGATGCATAAGCTGATACCAGATCCGTATACCCGGGCACGCATTTCAATAGATTTCTTCTTCAATTTACTCGCTATCGCACCTAATTTTAGAATTTATTATCGCCATTTAATTCCAATTTTAGATAATTTAAATCACTCACCACAATTCCAACCACCCATTTACAAAATTAATTCTACATATACTGTAAATCCACCTCCTCGTGGGATCGACACTGGCCAATGGCCACAGTCTATACCATAGATTCAGCTATAGCACATTAAAATTTGTACAACAAATGCAACTGGGGAGGGCTGGCTGTTCGTCCACGACTCTGAACGGGCCGACTATGAAGCCCAGGCGCCAAAATAGCCAAGGCACTGCCACTAAAAATAAGAGTCTGGGCGTCCTTGCCCCAAAGTTCGTCCATTGACTCTAATGGGCGACTTTGCTAGTAATGGTGCTAAAATAGTCACGCACGTCACGCTTCAAAATAAGCTCGGGGCGTCCCGCTATCGCCAAGTTCGTCCGCCAGAAAATTCCCAAAAACTAAAGGGCTATAGTGGTTGGCTGGGTTAGTCCTCACGTGACCGGAATGGGGCCGATTTCTTTATAGGGCCTCCGAAAAGTTAAAATAGGCCACAGCAATCGCCACGCCCAAAATAAGTGGCTCGAAGTCCGGCCCCCAAGTTCGTCCGCCGCAAAATGCTCCAAAACACGGGAGCTATACCAAAGTGGTGGGCTGCCAAGTTTTGTTCACGGACTGAATAAATAGACTTTGCGAGGGCCCAGGTGCTGTATAGAAAAGAAGAATCGATTAACCTAGCAATACGTAACCGGAACGAAGCATACTGA
>JAUJEN010000205.1:0-85756 GCA_030448925.1 Citrus cavaleriei
TAGAGTTCGCTATCGACAGCTTGGAAATGTTCTTTCAACCGGGTCCACATTCTAAGAATACTGGGGTTCAACATGCTTCGTCAGGCACAAGATTCAGGCACTAATCATCGGAATGGGCCTTGGAATTTTGGTGGCAAGATCCTGAGTTCACTAATGGATAGAACCGTAGGGATTATGAGAGTAACCGCTTAAGGAAATCACTCGAGACCCGCTTAATTGCCCCGAGTCGTGAGGAATTCAAGGGCGAACACCGTTTCATCATCGGGTCATCTTGTTCGTGAGAAATGAATTCAAATATCCGGCAAGAGAAGACCAGAATAGCCAAGATGCTCAACTACCGGATGGATTTTCTTTGCTGGGACAATCTTTAGCATAGCCGGCCTTTTCTCACGCAAGATCTACTGGGAGTGCCGCTTAACGCCTCCGAAGCGATGATTTCTTCTAAAAACCCGGTAGGGCTTTCGGATCCGCGAGAATTTTATGAATTCTGAAGCCAATTTCCAAAATGCCATTTTTCTTCAACTTAATCGCAACTTTTTCTTGCGGGTATCGATCGTAAATAAGGCTTTTGCAGTTAATTCTCGAAAGGTCTTTGCTCTTTCAACAGCTCTTTCGAAAACCTGCTTTTTCGCTTCGCAGTTCTGGTTGATGCTTTTGGCAAAATTCTGAAGATTTCGCTATGAGAGATATTGTTCGTGAAAGATCGGACGTCAGAGTTGTCTCCGGATGTCGGGTTACCGGAAGCGGAAGCCGAAGATGCTTTTAATGTCGCTCATCAATCCATTATGCTTATAGAATGTTATGACATTCGCTTATAACGAAGTCGTTTTAACATTTGCGGAAAGCAGATTACGTGTTGAGATATCTCGCTCTACAGCCTTCAAAGACCGCAGGCGGTCGCTAAGGAATTTGATCATGAAGTACAAGAAGAGCACTCAAACTTCTAGAAGTCAACAAACTGTAATTACAGACACTAATCTAATCAACCAATTCTCAGAAGACCCGCGTCCAGTAGAAGAAATTCTTCAAGGATCGATTTAGCCGTTGCCCCGGTCTTAGCATCTCTGAAAGTCAATCCAAAGTGTGACATTTCATTGAGTCGTCAATACCATTTATGAGATTAAGATCATCAACGTGAACCATGGGCCATCGATTATTTTTCGGCCATTGACGTACCCCATTTATGAAAGGTGGCTTGCCAAGCAGTAAGATTCGTGCATATCTTCTTCAACTTCGGGGCGAATATCAACATACTGTCCTGAGTGGAGGTTTGGCTCGAGGAGGCTGATCGTCAGTCATCAAGATTCTCGGTGTTATCAAAGATAGAATTTCAGAATCAATTTGCACGCCAAGACTTCTCAGTGACGCTTTCTTGTGAGGCTATCCGAACAAATAGCCAGATTTAATCAAGCTCGGTCGTCTGCCGTTTGAGATTAAATGCGACTGCAGAGCAAAGTGAACTGCTTACGGGTTCTTATCCTCGGATTGCGGTGGAGACCATAATGGAAACGCAGCTTGGGCCGGGTGATGGTGATTATGGTAGACCAGAGATGTGCTGGGACGCGGTGGTTGACGGTAGGGTGTCGAGGTCATACGAGGTTCGCTTCAGTTTAAAGTAGTGGCAGGTGGCAAGTGATTGTCTCGAAGAGTATGAAACAGTGCCGCGCCAAATAACTCGGCGGTCATACACCTGCTTAATAGAGAAGTTATGAGGCAAAGGATGGATAAAATGGATCACGAAGGGCGATAGAGCGGCTGCTAGTGGTAGTCTCTGCTTGATTCAATGGGCAAGTTCAGCTTTTAAATACCGATTTCTCTTCCTTTTCGTCACCGACATCTAGATTCGGGGCAAGCATATTCAGAATCGAATCGAAGTCACAATTCGGAGGAAGATTTGCCATGATTCGCCGTGATCTCGCCAAGCAGCTGATTGAGTCAATAACTGTAATCTCAATCTGCTCAACAGAACCGATGTGCTCAACTTTGAATTGATGCAACAAAGATTACTATTTTGGCCCCTGCATTTCGAAGTTTGCTACTGAGGACCGATTCAAAAGGTTTAGGGGGCTCCAGTGTACATGAGGTAATAGCGGCGATAGCGGTTTGACACAAGATTTCGTCAGATCTATGGGTTCCATGCGAGGAAAGGAAGTTAAGAGTAATTCCAAAGAGGTAGAGGAAAACATCATACAAAACCAGCGGGTTTCGACGATAAGGTGTTGCCTGGGAGTTGGGATTTTAATCCTTGGTAACGGTGTTTGGCAATCCATTTAGTTCTTTTCAGAAACGCAGTAAATCTTTTGGAGCTGGTATGGAGGATCTCATGCTAGGTTTGTGTGGTCACAAATGGTTACGATGTTAAGTTTTTTTTCCTTTAGGTTTTTTTCGTGGTTGCATAATCATCGCCCGTTTTCTTCCCAATCATCCCAAAGAGGGATACCTGGTCACACATGCCGGAATCCGGGGCATCCTATGCGAAGTGGGTCATGAAGTTATTTGATAAACAGGTAACCTTCAGAATTAAACCCTCAGAGCCTGGCAGATCTTCCCGAAATGTCGTCTGAGTTCGTATCATCAAGAATAAGGCAGCGAGAAATGGCGAGCTCTCGAGCAATTCCTGAGGTGGTTTAAAGGTCATTCGACCTGCTCCATCTTGTCGTTTTCAAACATACTCGACGTCTGTGAACAGTCATATTATTGACATCGGAACTCTACAATGGAGATCCATTCAAGCTACGATAGCCACGCTCATGACGGGAATTTGTCTTCAGATCCTGATGATTGCTCTGGATCTCGGATCGATTTCGCCATAACACCACGGTGGTGTCGTGGAGCGGTGCTGCTCTGATTTTGTTTTATTCTGGTGCATGATTGGGTTCGTGAGACCAGCTCACCGGTGTAGCAAGTACTTTGTAAGAATTTGTTCAAAGACCTTGAATCAATCCTGACTCATACAAGGTCGCGCACCCGATTCTGAGAGGGCTGAAACTGGATAGAAGCGAGTAAAACACTCCCTGTATGGCGTCATGCGTGACAGGCCGATAATGATCTTCGTAATTGCTAAACCGTGCATCAAGTATATAAAGACGAGTCAGAATCGTAATCCTTTTCTTCCATGAAGAGGATTAATCCGATGCCTCCAAGAGCTATTGACAGTAACCTCGCTTCCTGGGCTGAAATCAATTTATGGGACGCTAAGAGTGACATATTGCTCAAGCAGTGGGTTACCGCTTGGAGAACATTGATCCGGTGCGCGAAGATAAAGACGGATATATTTTGCGCCGAGGTCTTCGTTGATACGAAGACGGACATCACTGTGGTAAAAAGAACTCCCACGCTAGATACAAGGCATATAGAGGAGAGGGTACAAGATTCACCGATTGAAGTGATTCGTGATGTAGAGTATTCTACAAGATTTTCAATTTGTCACAAAGTATGGTAGCAAGGTGATTTCTATGTTAAAAGAAAGAGATAGTAAGAAGAATCCTGGAGAAATAGGATCAAGAGGAAGTAGGGCTTACTTAACGAGAAATTCTCTCTGCTGTCTCAAGCTTCATGGATCAAAAAGAAAAAGACTTAAATTATACCATTTTGAGCATGAAAATGCGAGTTTAGCTGGTGTTTCAATGAATCTGCATCAGATGGTTTCCTGAGCACCATTCATTCCTAATAAGGACTGATATCTTGTTAGATTGGACATCCTTCACCAAATCAAACACCTCCAAATCATTCCTACCTATCCCGAGTTAAGTCCATGTTCAAACCATTCACAGACATTCTCAAATCCTCTACAATTTGTCCTAAACTCCTGCCTTTACTAAAAGTGATATTTCAACCAAGCTTTTCGAAGCTTCGGCCCGTAGTCCCATTCGAGTTCACCATCCAAATCCTCTTTAGTGGTCAAAGTCTTCTTCATTAAGTTAATACCCTTCAAACTAAACGTACATTAACCCAACTAAAGTTTACCCATCTCCAAGTAGAATGAGTCCTTCTCGACTTTACCTGTACCCAACAAGAATGTTCATACACAATTGTTAGCCCAAGGTTTAATTGTTCTCACAAGTTCTCAACGGGCCATGCCTTTTACGCTTTCGAAAAGAAAGATTCAAATTGTCCGGCGAGGAAAACGAAACCCAGGATCGACTACCACCCATTAAACATGTTTTACAAGATGACAAATTTCTTTACCTCACTATAAAAGCATGCTCCACTTTTCTCAAAATGCCCGTATCTTTTTCAAAATTTGATTTAAAAATCGCTTTTGGCAACTTAGGCATCAACCCTCCGAACGCTACAAAACCGCTTAGATTCCCTAATGCTCATTTCTAATGGACCGCCCCACCCCTTAAAACCCGCCCTCCATTTTCCAAAAATCCAGAACGGTCACAAATCTTCCAACCCATTTCGCTGCCTCATGCATCGATTTATATCGATGATATCTGCTTTTTTCAGTTCGTACGATGAACATCACACCGTTAACTCAATTTCTATTTTATCCAAAGTCATTAATTACGCATCCGCCAAGAAAAGCACCATTGCTACATACAGAGTAATATCAATTTCAGGATCATAAAAGCATGGACACTACTACCTGCGAAAGGCATTGTTTCAATTGTTAATCGCTTTCACTTCCAGACGCTGAAATTTCCAAAAGGCAATTCAACGCTTTCTAAGATATCAATTACATCCGATTTCTCCTACATGTGGGATCATTACACTCATCATCTTTCTGGCTTTTATCGAAAAAGAAGCCTCGTAATACCACACAATCGTCATTACTACCCTAAAGTGCATCGCAAAAAACTGCTTCCTTAAAGCTGACATGTATGGCAAGCCGTGATTCATTGCATGATGCAAAGTGATAACTGCTTGGGGTGCCATCCTCCTCAAGAACCTCAATGACAAGTGAACACTTTTTACGCTTAGTGGACATTTTTTCTACACACGTAAGCACTACCATACAAGTGTCAAAGAAATCTTAATGTAAAGAATGGCATCAAAAGTTTGAGTATCATCCGATCGGACACCATTTTTTCTCATCCGAATTGACAGTCACCTCAAATTCCCAATATCTTTCATTCTCAGTAAACTGCTCGCAAGAATAATGTTGCTCTCGATTAAAAGATTGGTTTTTCCAAATATGATTTTCAACAAGGGCCATATGCCATCCTGTAACCTTATCCCTCGACATACTCTCCGTGACTCTCCAAACCACAAACCCTCTCACCCTTGTTTTTCCACCACCTACCATTTTCCAATTATCTCCACGGCTACATAAGCCATCAATACCCCCCGTAAGCTCTCACCAAGAAAAACTTTTCCCTTTAATAAAACCTTTCTTCTGCTCTCGCCATCCAAGAGTTCGCAAGAAAGTTCTTCTTCG
Source organism: Citrus cavaleriei (assembly GCA_030448925.1). Classification (NCBI taxonomy): domain Eukaryota; kingdom Viridiplantae; phylum Streptophyta; class Magnoliopsida; order Sapindales; family Rutaceae; genus Citrus; species Citrus cavaleriei. The sequence goes on from JAUJEN010000205.1 coordinate 5,384, forward strand.
CTTCTTCACGAAAGCTTTCATTTTGTAATGTAACCTTTTCCATTTTCCTCCTTCCACCCGTAAAACTGCTCCTTGCTGTGTTTAACCTCGATCCATCCGCAGAAACCACCGAAGATGTATGTATGGCTTTTACATCCTGCCTAACAGCCCTTTTATGCAACCAAATGCTAATCCTTCCCATTTCTCCTACTTCGAGCATCTCTAATCCGCATAATGCTACTTCTCTTACTGACTTTATTGAACGGTTCTCCCTATACCATAGAGCAAGTTCAACAACCTGTCCGAATTTATATAACCTTGAGCGAAGGGGATGTCGTACGCCGCCGGTTCAAGGTACATATATGTTCACACTACTTATTATTCACAGCCATACTTCCAACATCCGACACCAACCCTTTGACTCAAGATTGTATACGAATTGGTTCATCGGTGACCACATCTACCGTCATCAAAATGAATCCAAGATGTCCTTCACAATTACCTTTGCCAATTAAACCACCAACCTCCGCCACTTAAAGACATCTTCCACACCTCCCTAACATGACTCTCCTACGATCCCCACTCCATCCGCACGCCATATCCAAACCAAAGTTCACCCAGATTACATCAAGGAAGAAACCAGATATAATCGATTTCGCTCCAGATTCCTAAGACCCATGGGATGCATTTCTGCCAACACTCTTCACCTGGGCTTCTAACCAACAATGGATAACCCGAACCTCCTCCGAACCAAGTGACCTCCACCTAACATTCCAAACGACTCACCAACCATCCAAAGTTGACAAAGCCACCCAAACGTCCCCTAAGTATACTCCAAAGTGTACTCCAAGAGCATACAATTGCCCTCATCCACCATGCCGTGGTCCCTCCTGCAAGCATCCAAAGCTCTCCAAAACGTCTTTCCAAAGGCATCATCACTCGCGAGACTCGATGCAATCCACAAATTTCATCCAAGACGCATTACATGAATCTCCGCCTCCATAAAAGCCAAGCTTATGTTGCTGGCTAATAAAGAGTTTTTGTCCATTTCATTGTAAATTCATTATGTTTTACTTTACGTTTTTGTCTTAGCTTGTCTTTACGCTTCGTTTTGCTACCGTAAAAGTTTGTAAGCATGTAAAAGTCTTGTAAGACGCTTTATCTTTCATTCACTTGTCCAAGTCTCGACTATGGGCTAGCTTGCTAAAAGGCGTGCCATAGGTCTTAATCACTCGGTAAGTCCTAATCTCAAGGATCCTCACATGCCTCTTTTATTTTGTTTTTACAAACAAAGATGTGGTCCCGTCTTCTATCTTCTCAGAGCATCCTCCTATATAAAGGATTCTCTCCTCGTAAGGATGTAGATCTAATGTAAGTTCGAAAGAAATAAACTCGTATTTCTTCTCTTCCAACATGAATCCTTAAACCTTTCTCTCTCTCTCTAAAACGAAGTTCCCAAGAGAAAAGAATAAAGAATTAAATTTGTTCATTTTGAAACGGAAGTACGCTCGTGACTTTTCCAAGCAGGTGATCCTGCATCGTAAAACTTCACCATTTCCTTTATCCGGGTTTGCACCGCTTTTGTACTTCAAAGAGAAGTCTGCTTTCAGATAACCCGAGAAAAACGCTTTTTGCCGCTTTACAGAGGTATACTCCACTGGAAACCCGAAGCTTATGCTGACTATCATCTGTCCAGCACGCTTTTAATCATAGTTCTCAGATAACGCCTACGGATTTCACCCTAAAACGATCGTGAGCTTACATAATTGCAGATTTCACCCTAAAATGGAATCGAATAAGTTCGAAAGAATAAACTTCGTGTTTTCTCTTCCAATATGAATCCTTAAACCTCTTCTCTCTCCAAACGAAGCTTCCAAGAAAGAAAAGAATAAAGAATTAAATTTGTTCTCATTTTGAAAACCCAAATAAGTACGCTCCAGACTTGCCTTCCAAAGAAGGATCCCGTGCATCAGAAACTTTCTACCATTTCTTATCCTGCTTTAGACCTGCTTGTAGACTAAAGCAGGTTCTGCTTTAGTATAACCCGAGAAAATGCTTAAAGGTTTTTTGACATAAGGCGATATCTACCGCCGAACCCGGAGCTATGGACCATCGGGTCCAAAGAACGCTTTTAATCACATAGAAGTTCGTATAACAACGCCAATGACTTCAATTCCCGTAAATGGTATCAGAGCCATACCGTGATTTCACCCTAAAAATCGAATAAGTTCGGTCAAGAAATAAACAACCTGTGTTTTCTCTCTCCAACATGAACTTGAAACCTTCTTTCTCTCTCGCAAACGAAGTTCCCCAAGAAGAAAAGAACAAAGAATTAAATTTGCTCATTTTGAAAACCTAAGATGCTTCCAGACTTCGCTTCCAAAGAAGGATCCCGCATCGAAAAACTCACCATTTCTTATCCTGGCTTTGCACTCATTTGTGACTAAAGAGAAGTCTGCTTTTGTATAACCCGAGAAAATGCTTTTAAAAGGTTTTGATTACAAGAGGTATATCTACTGAAACCCAGCTCATGACCATCGTCCAAAGAAGCTTTAATCATGCTAGCTTCCGTATAACAACGCCACTTCATTTCACCCTAAATGGTATCGAGCCATACCGCCCTTTGAAACCCGCTTTTCTAAACTCCCGCTTTTCATGCTCAAAATGGTATAATTTAGTTCTTTTCTTTTTGATCCATGACTTCAGACGCAGAGAAGAATTTCTCTGATTCATGGCTTCTACCCTCTTCCAATCCTTCACCTCCAGCCATCTTTCTTCTACTCTTTCTTTGTCAAATCCCAAGACTTCTATACGCCAACAAAATTGAAAATCTTGTAATACTCCTACATCCCCTATCCAAACGCAACCGTTGAATCTTCATACCTCCTCACCTTTCTTTACCAACTATACAAACGCCTCAGCTTTTTTACCCGCAGATCCCAGATTCATATCCACCAAGACTCTTCACCCTAATATATCCATTTCATCTGATCAACGTTTTCCCAAGCAACCCTCATTGAGCAATACGTCACTTCGACATCCCTCCGAATTGATTTCCAACCTGAACGCCAAGGTTTTACCCATCTCCATCTCGAGGTCGACATCCTTTACTTCACTTGAAGAAAAGTGATTAATACATACTGCCTTTACGCTGATACCCTGTAAATAAACCAAGACCAAGATGTCATATTCAGACCGTCTTCACAACCCTTCATGTAGAAGTGTTTTACCCACTTTCTATCCCACTTCAACCTTTTCTTTCCAAGATCCAAATTTGCTTCTACAACCTGAAAGTCCAAGTTCGTATCTGTGCTGAATAAATTTCTTCTAAAATTGCCACTTTACACCACCAACTGGCTACATGCTTCAAAATCATGCCTTTAGATCTCCCCACCTGTAACAATTCACTTTGAGCACCCTCACGGTGTTACAGGAATCCTGACCAGATCCCGACAATCATCCAGATCCCAAGACAAATTCCTCACACAGAGCTCAAGCTTAAAGCCACTTGAACGTGATCTCCAACGCCAAACAGCTCCACAATAATACGTACTTCCTATTCAATATCCGAGTACGCTTGAAAGACGACAAGATTGGAATAAATGACCTTAAACCACCTCCTTCCACAAGAGCCTTCCTGGCTTCTCCTTTTTACTTCTTCAATGATCACACTGCTCGCAAATTACCAGAAGATCCGCCTATTGGCTGTGGTTTAATTTCAAGGTTACCCTCGCTTATCCAAAGACAACGCCACTTCCTACGGATGCCCCCGGTTCGGTGACAGACCCAAATTGTCCCTCATTGGACGACGGGAAGAATATCTATGATTATGCAACCACAAGAAAAGAAGAAACCTAAAAGGAAAACTTCTTTGTCCCATTGTAACCATCATGTACCCTTAAACCACCATCCGATTCTCCACTCCACCAAATGCCCATTACCTGCTTACTCGAAAGAACTTAAATGGATTGCCAAACATCGCAAATCTGGAGATTCCATCACCACTCCCAAACCCAATACACCTATCGTCCAACCACCTGGTTTGTATGACAAGCTTTTCCTCTACCTCTTCCGACACTCTTCTTCCTTTCCTCCTTTGAACCCCCATCCCCAAACGTAAACGTTGTGTCCAAACCCTTTATCCTTCACCTATTACTCCATCGCCACCCGAGCCCCCTCAAACCTTTGAATCACCCTCAACTCTGCAAACCAAAATGCCAGGGCCCAAAATGATACTTTCACAGATCTTAATCTAAAATGAGCACATCACATGAATCAATAACAGATTGAGACCTAAGGTTGATCCATCACCTAGACGCAGTAGATCCACCAAAATCTTTCACTCCTGAATTGGCCAGCTAACTCGATTCAGAGTTAGATTTACCATGCTTGCCCACAGATACAGTGGGTCCAGACCAATTAAAAGGAGTGGAATCAGCGCTTAAAATGAATCCTGCCCAGATCAATCAAAATGTAGACTTACCCTTTTCACCACTTCACCTCCTATCCCTTCCATCGTCCAACTTATCATCCTTTGCTCTACGCTTTCTCCTATTAAACAGTGAGCATCTTCCAAGTTATTCGTACGACTCATACTCTTCCGAGACAATCCTTTTCGCCACCACCACCTCCAAACCTAAACCCAAACTCCTCGACTCGACCTCAATTCGCCTCTTCATCCTTTCCTCTCCGACCATCCTCGCCAACCATCTCTTGGGTTCTAGATCGCCATCACCGCTACAACCCATCGTATCGGGCCCCTACCCAATCCAAGTATGATAAAGAACCCATAAACCATTATCGTTTCACACAACACCCATCCATCTCCGGCTGCATTATTTACTAAACTTCCGATTCAAATCTACCGTTTCAGATAAATTTCCGAATCGATACAGTAATCTTCAAAGATCCACCGATTTGAAAATTCCTACGCCGATATCATCACTAACTCACGGTCATCAACCGATCCAACTCCTCAAGGCCAAACCTCCCTCCGCACTCCATATGTGATATTCCTTCGTAAGTCAAGATATGCCTAATCTTTCCGCCACAAACCAAACTCCACCAACCTGCACTCAATCCATCTAGCCAAAAATCGCTCAAATGGCTCCATTGTTCACATTTCACGATCTTTCCATCTCATATAAACATGGACCGACTTTCAATGAAATGTTCCACTGATCGATTCTCCATACAAGCAAGGAGCAACTCAATCTCGGCCCTCAGAGAATTTAGCATACTGCTTACCAGCGCCTAAGAGATCGGTTTGATTCGTTAGCCAATACCGCCAATTACATATTGACCTTCCCAAGTTTCGCTTGCATTGACACTTCATGATCAATTCCTTCAGCACTTTCCAAATTGCTCAAACAAGTTCTTTGGGGAGACGAGATTATCTCAAATTTAAATGCCGCTTTTCTCAATGCTATGATTCGATTTCCATTATAAGCGCGCCGAATGTCCTCAAGTATTCTATAAGCTTTAATTATCTAACGAGTGATATTAAAGCATGTCTTTCGCTTCCTTCCAAGAACTCCAACCCGACATCCAGAGACAACTCACAAAGATCCAATCTTTCCCTAGACAACATCTCTCTTTGCAAAATCTTCCAAAATTAAAACTTGTCTTTGAATAACTTTATGAGCAAAAACAGCTTTTTCAAAGAACTGCTGAAAGACAAAAGAACTCTTTCCTGTTGTTTGTAAAAGCCTTATTTGCAGATCAAATGCCACAAGAAAAAGGATCATATTGCGCTCAAAGAAAAATGGCATTTTCGAAATTAAACTCTGTAATTCTCCTCCAACCTCGCAGATCCCGAAAGCTCCTGTGTTTTTCCGAAAGAAATCATCCTCTTCCGTAGACGTTAAACGAAAAAGACCAAGGATAGACGTTTAGTCTGGCAAGAGAAAAGCGCCACTATGCTAAAGATCAGTTCCCAACAAAGAGAAAATCCATCCAATGAGATCTTCAAGCAACTTAGACATTACTTCCGCCACATGATGAACTGAATTTATTTCTCTCAACAAGACGAACCCAATGATTTAAACAAATGTCACTTCTTCAGACCTTCCGACTTCAGATAAACACTACCTCAAGTGATTTTCCACCAATAAGCATTTCCTCGATTATGCTCCTATCCCATCCATCAAACCCAGATCTTGCTCTCAAAATTCCACCCATTCCAAAGAATTTATTTCATAGATATCGGGTGCCCAAATCGTAAGACGCTTGAACCCCCATATTCTTCCATCGTAATATTGGACCCAGCTTAAAGAACATTTCAAAACACAAACGGTAAACTCTTTCACCACTCTTCGATTACACAAAACCCATCATTCAAATTCTTCCCAAATTGTCATTTTGACCAAGGTTATCGTCCAACCTTCCCATAATAAGGATATCTGTTAGGATTACATCCTTCACCAAATCAAACACCTCCAAATCATTCCTACCGAATCCTAGTTAAGTCCATGTTCAAACCATTCATGTGACATTCTAAACTCTACAATTTGTCCAAGAACTCCCCGCCTTGCACTGCGATATTTCAACCAAGCCTTTTCTTTCAGTAGTCCCATTCTCGAGTTCACCCATCCAAATCCTCGGTAAAATAAGTCTTTCTTCATTGTTACCTTCAAACTAAACGAAGACATTAACCCAACTAAAGTTTTACCCATCCAACGAATTGAGTCCTTCGACTTACTCCTAACCCAACAAGAATTTGCACGTTAAATTTCAGCCTAAGGTTTAATTGAGCCCATTAAAGTTCTCAAATGGCTTCATAGCCTTTTACGTCAAAAGCATTCAAATCGTCCGAGGAAAGAAAACCATCAGTCATCATCACTACCATTAAAACATGTTTTACAAGATGACAAATTCTTTACCGACAAAAGATGTCTACTTTTCTCAAAATGCCCATCTTTTCAAAATTGACGATTTAAAATCAGCTTTTATAACTAGGCATCAGAACCCTCCGAACGCTATAAAACCGCTTTAGATTCCCAATGCTCATTTCCAATGGACCGCCCTACCTTCAGGGTCTCAAAACTTCTCCATTTTCCAAAATCCACGTCCAAATCTTTCCAAACCCATTTCAGCCTCATGCATCGATTTACATCGATGATATTCTGCTTTTTTTCAGCTTCATAATGAACATCGCCAAATGTTAACTCAATTCTACGGTCTTATCCAAAGTCACGGAATTATCCGCCAAGAAAAGCACTTCATTGCATAGAGTAATATCAATTCTTTGGTATGATCATAAAAGATGACACTACCCAACAGAAAGTGACATTATTGCTCAAGAATTGCTTTCACTTCAGATCAAGAACTTTCCAAAAGGCAAATTCAAGCTTTCTAAGATTATCAATTACATCCGTGATTTCTCCCATACGCTGATATCATTGAGACATCATCTTTTCTACTTTATCGAAAGTGTTCCCCCTTAATGGAATGTCACCACAATCAGCACTACCCTAAAGCAGTATCACAAGAAAATCCGCCTCTTTAAAGTTGATTACAGGATGGCAAAGCGTGATCTTTACGTATTGCAGATGCAAGTGATGAATCCGCCAGGTGCCATCCTCCTCAAGAATCTCAACGACAAGGAACACTTTATCGCTTTCACGCTTAGTGGGACATTTTCCACACACACGTAATACTAACATAAAAGGTTCAAAGAAATCTTAAGCAAAAGAACGGCATCAAAAGTTCGAGGATCATCCGATCGACACCATTTTCTCAATCCGAACGACAAAATTTCTTCCCTCAATATCTTTATCAGTAAACTGCTCTCAAACAACGCGGACAGATTGCGTTTTCCAAATATGACTTCTTCAACATATAAAGTGATCCTAACTTTATCCTCCTCGATATTACGCTCTCCACTCTCCAAACCACAAACCCTCTCACCTTGCTTTTCCACCACCTACCATTTTCCAATTATCTCCATTGCTTACACATTACTACCCCCGTAAGCTTCCTCACCAAGAAAATCCTTTTCCCTTTAATAAACTCTTTTCTTTCCGGTTCGCCATCCAAGAGTTTGCAAGAAAAGCTTCTTTCGCTTCTTCACGAAGTGCCTACCTTGTAATGTAACCTTTTCCATTTTTCCTCCTTCCACCCGTAAAATCTGCTCTTCACAAGTGTGTTTAACTCGATCCATCCAGAAACCATCAAGATGTACATCCGGTGCCTATATTTACCCTTTAACCAAATTAATCCTTCCTATTTCTCCTACTTTCGAAGATCTCCTTAATCCGCATAATGCTACTTCCACTTGACTTTATTGAACGGTTCTCCCCATACCATGCCAGAAAGGTTCTCCAATAACTGTCCGAATTTACAACCTCGAAGCCAGACGTCTCAAGTACATATGTTCACATCGCTTTTATATTTATTCACATAAAGCATACTTCCAAATATCCAGACATCAACCTCTTTTGACCAGATCCCCTTTAAGATACCTGTTGTATCCTAAGAGATATACATCTGCTTCTCATCCACCATGCGGTCCCTCCTCAAAGCATCCAAAGTCTTCCAAAACGCTTTTCCAAAGGCATCATCACTCAAAGGACATACGACTCGATGCAAATCTGATACTTCATCCAAGACGACATACTTATGAATTCTCGCCGCTTCCATAAAGTTTGTCTTGTCTGTTTAACAGTAGTCTATTTCATTGTAATCATTACTTTTACTTTTTTTATGTTTCATTGCTTTTACGCCTGCTTTGCCACCGTAAAAGTTCTTTGTAAGTGCATAAAAGTCTTTGTGAAGCATGCTTTATCTTTTGCCACTTGTCCAAGTCTCGACGCAGGGCTTAATAGCTTTTCAAAAGTGTGCAGCTATAGTCTTAATCACTTCAGAAGTCCTAATCTCAAGGATCCTGCTATGCCTCTTTATTTTCAAAACAAGAGGGTCCTGTCTCCCATCTTCAGCATCCTCCTATATATAAAGGATTCTCCTCCTCAGAAGGACAGATCGAATCAATGTAGTTTCGAAAAGAATAAACTCGTGTTTTTCTCTTCCAACACGAACTTAAACCTCTTCTCTCTCTCTCTCTAAACGAAGTAAAGAAAAGCACAGTTAAAGAATTAAATTGTTCATTTCAAAACTCTAAGCATAAGTACGCTCAGATTCTGCCTTCCAAGTAGCGATCTGCATCGATTTAAAACTTTCACTATTTTCTTATCCGGGTTTTGCACTGCTTTAGATTAAAGAGAAGTCCCAAGCTTGGGTATAACCTGAGAAAAACGCTTTAAAGGTTTTGATTGCTGCAGGTATATCGGCTTAAACCCGAAATTTAGCATGGACTATCGGGTCCAGCAGAACAGCTTTAACTGCCTAGCCTAACAACGCCATCGACTTTCACCCCAAATGGTATCGAGCTCCCATTTCTCCTACTTCTCGGAGCATCTCCTTAATCCATAACGCCATTTCTTACTCCTCTGATTTTTACTTTGGAATTCGTTTCTCCCCTCATACCACGCAGCTGAGAAAGAAACAATAACTGTCCGAAATTTACATAACCTCGAGCGCGCCTGGAAGACATATATGTTCACATCGCTTTTGTATTATTCACAGCCATACTTCCAAATATCCAGACACCAACCTCTTTTGACTCAAGATCGTAGGAATTGGTTCACCGCACCACATCTAATTGCTATCGAAATGAAACCAAGATGTCCTTCACAATTACCTTTGCCAATTAAACCACCAACCTCCGCCACTTAAAGACATCTTCCACACCTCCTTAGCTTGGGGCCACAACAACATGACCTCCGCGATCCCCACTCCATCCGCCATATCCAAACCAGTCCACCCAGATTATCATGCAGAAGAAACCAGATGACCGATTCCCTGCTCCAGATTCCCAAGCACCCATGGACGATTTCTCCCTAAGCCAACACCTTCACCGGGCTTCACCTCCAACATTTTCTTCTACTCTTTCTTCCGAATCCGACTTCTATACCGCCAACAAAATTGAAAATCTTGTAGATACTCCTACATCCCCGAATCCACCCTAAAAATCCTTCATACCCTCTCCCAAATTTCTTACCACCTATACAACGCCCAGCTTTTTTTACTCCGTAGATTCGACTACATATCCACCAAGACTTCACCCTAAAGAATATATCCAGCCTTTCGCTCGATCAACGTTTCTCCAAGAAATCCCCCGGCTCATTGAGTAATATGCACTCTCGACATCCCTCCGAATTGATTTCCAACCTGGAAACGCCGGTTTTACCCATCTCCATCTTCGAGGCATCAGATTAATCCTTACTCTTTTGGTTAAAAGGATTACCGTACATACTGCCTCTTTCGCTATGCTCGATACCATGCTTAAAACAAGCACAAGATGTCATATCGGCACCGCCCTCACAACCCTTCATGCAGGAAGTGTTTTACCACTTTCTATCCCAATTTCAACCTTTCTCCAAGATCCAAATTTGCCCACAACCTTGAAGTCCAAGTTCAAATTTCAAGGTACGCCGAACAAATTTCTTCCGCAAAATTGCCACTTTACACCACCGAACCTGGTCTACATGTGCCAAAATCATGCCTTAGATCTCCCACCTGCACCACTCTGACACCTCACGGTGTTAGTGAATCCCAGATCCCGACAATCATCCAGCATCCAAGACAAATTCTCATTATGAGCTCATCGCTTACGCCACTTGAATGATTCTCACATGTCAGCTTCCACAATAATATGTACAGCCTCCTATTCATATCCGAAGTATGTTTGAAAGACGACAAGATGGGAATGAATGACCTTTAAACCACCTCCTGTCTCCAAGAGCCTCCTCGCTTCCTCCTTTTTTACTTATTCTTCAATGATCATACTGTTCGATACCAAAGATTCGCCCATTATAGGTTTAATTCTCAAGGTTACTCCTTATCCACCAAGCACAACGGCTACTTCCTATGGATGCCCTGGTTCCGTGTGCGCAACACCAAATTGTCCCCGCTGGATGATTAAGAACACGGCGATTATGCAACCACAAGAAAAAAGAAACCTAAAAGGAAAACTTCTTGTCCCATGTAACCATCAAGTGACCCTAAACCACCATCGATCCTCCACCTCCACCACCCATTACCTGCCATTAAAAAGAACTTAAATGGATTGCGCAAACATTGCAAATCGAGATTCCATCACCACCCCCAAACCCAACACCATCGTCCAACCACGGTTTGTACAGATGCTTTTCCTCTACCTCTTCCGATTACTTTCTTCCTTTCCTCCTTTGAACCCACACCGATCCCCAACGAAACGTCAGGTCCAAACCCTTTATCCTTCACCTATTACTCCATCACACCTGAGCCCCCTAAACCTTTTGAATCACCTCAACTGCAACTCAAAATGCCAGGCCCAAAATGATACTTTGTCAGATCTTTAATTCAAAAGTGAGCACATCACATGAATCGAATCAGATTGAGACCTGGTTGACTCCATCACGCATGACAGCAGATCCACCAAAATCTTCACTCCTTTAATCGGCCAACTCGATTCAGAGTTATTTCCATGCTTGCCCACGACACAGTGGTCCAGAGACTTAATTTGACCAAAAGGAAAGGGAAATCAAAGCGCTAAAATTTAACTTGCCTGATTGAATCAAAACAGACCTACCCTTTCACCACTTCACCTCCTATCCCTTCCATCGGTCCAACTTATCATCCTTTTGCTCTACGCTTTCTCCATTAAACAAGATGACCTTCCAAGTTATTTCGGCATGACCCATACTTTCCGAGACAACTTTGCCACCACCACCTAAACCTAAACCTAAACTCGACCGCAGCCTCGACCGCCCCTCTTTCATCCTTCTTCCTCGACCATCCTCGCCAACCATCTCCTCTTCATCGCCATCACCGCTAGCTCCATTATCACCCTTTACCCAATCCAAGGATAAAGAACCCATAAACCAGTTTTATCGCCACATACTACCCATCCATCTCCGACAGACGACCAAACTTCCCGATTCAAATCTAGTTGCTTCAGATAAATTTCACTGATATGTAGATCTTCAAAGATCCACCAGCGATTCTGAAATTCCTATGTCACGATATCACCGTACCATCTTTGATGGCCCAACTGATCAACCTCCTCAAGGCCAAACCTCCCTCCACTATATGTTGATATTCCTTCGTAAGTCAAGATATGCTAATCTTTCCGCCACAAACCAAACTCCACCAACCTGCATCAATCCATCTAGCCAAAATCGTCAATGGCCCATGGGTCACATTTGATGATCTTCCATCTCATAAATGGCGGACTGACTCAATGAAATGTCTCCGGATTGACCTTCCGATATGGGCAAGCTAAGACAATAACTCAATCACCCCCAGAGAATTTACACTGCTTTAATGGGTGCTCAAGAGATTGTTTGATTCATAGGCCAATACCGCCAATTACAAATTGACCTTCCCTCAAGTTTCAAGCGTTTCATACTTCATGATCAATTTCATGACCCTTCGCAGCCTTTTCGTCGTAGATTAGATTATCTCAACATGAAAATGCCGCCCTCAATGCCAAGGATCTACTTCCATTATGTTGAATGTCCCGCTATTCTATAGCTTTAATGATTCAATGACATTAAAGCATGTCTTTCCTCGCTTCCTTCCAAGAACTCCAACCTTACATCCGTAGACAACTCACAGATCCAATCTTTCCAGATAACATCTCTCTTGGTAAAATCTTCCAATTTCGCTAAAACTTGTTTCGGATAAACTTTATGAGTAAAAAAGCTTTTCAAAGAATCCTGCATAAAAGAACCTTTCCAAGTGTTGCAAAAAAGCCTTATTTGCATCAAATGCCACAAGAAAAGGATCGCGCAGTCAAAAGAAAAAATGGCATTTTCTAAATTCAAATGCACTTTCCTCCAAACCTCGCAGATCCCAAAGCCCTGCTGTGTTTTTCAGAAGAAATCATCCTCTCCCGTAGACGTTAAACGAAAGCACTCAAGTAGACAAGCATCCAAAGAGAAAAGGCCACTGCTAAAGATTGTCCCAACGAAAGAGAAAATCCATCCCGGTTTAGCATCTTCAAAATACAGACATTTCCGCCACGTATGAACTGAATTCTATTCTCCAACAAGATTTAACCTAACGATGAAATGCTGTTCGCTTCTTCTGTAATTCCTCCGACTTCGATAAAGGACTGGCCTCAAGTGATTTTCCACCAACAAGCATTTCCCTTGATACCACAGCTTCCTATCCCATCCATCAAACTCCGTGATCTTGCCCCTCAAAATTCCAAAAGTGCCCATTCCAAAGAATTTTATGAGACATCGGTGCTCAACGTCTAGACGTTGAACTCCCATATTCTTCCATCGAATATTGGACAAATAAGAACATTTCAAAGTCACAACGGCAAACTCTTCACCACCTCTTTGATTACCAAAAAACCCATCAGATTCAAATTTTCCCAAATTATTCGACCACTATTGGTTTCAACCTTCCTAATAAGGATATCTTGTTGTGATTTGACATCCTTCACCAAATCAAACACTCCAAATCATTCCCTACCTGAAAGAAGTCCATGTTCAAACCATTCACAGACATTCTAAACTCCCCATAATTTGTCTGATTTTACCGTGATATTTCAACCAAGCTGAAGCTTTCAGAGTCCCATTCTCGAAGTTCACCCATCCAAATCCTCAGGAAAAATAAGTCTTTCTTCATTAAGTTACCCTTCAAACTAAATGAAGACATTAACCCAAAAGCTACCCATCCAGTGAACTAGTCCTTCCGACTTACTCCTAGCCCAAGAATGTTCACAATCATAATTTCCCAAGCGTTTAATCGAGCTTCATTAAAAAGCATTCTCAAATTGTCCGAGGAAAGAAACGACTACATCGACTACTGTACCATTAAACACGTTTTTTCAAGACGACAAATTCCTTTACCTCACAAAAGCATGTTCACTTTTCTCAAAATGCCTTTATCTTTTCAAAATTCGACGAAAATCGTTTTTGGCAATCTAGTATCGAACCTCCTAACGCTACAAAACCGCTTTTGTATTCCTAACGCTCATTTCCAATGGACCGCCCTACCTTTTGGGCCTCAAAACCGCCTCCATTTTCCAAAAATCCATGGTCCAAATCTTCCAACCCATTTTGGCTCATGCCGTATCGATTTACATTGATGATATCTTGCTTTTCAGTTCATACGATGAACATCGCCAAATGTTAACTCAATTCTACGCCAAGTCTTATCCAAAGTCATAATTATGTTATCCGCCAAGAAAGCACCATTGTACAGAGCATATCAATTTCGGTAAGATCATAAAAGATGACATACCACGCAGAAGCACATTGCCCAAGAATTCGCTTTTCACTTTCCGTGACAAGAATTTCCAAAAGGCAAATTCAATGCTTTGATTATCAATTACATCCGTGATTTCTCCCACGCGATCATTACACTCATCATCTTTCGGCTTTATTGAAAAAAGCTGTGAATGGAACGTCACAAATAGCCACACTACCCTAAAGCAGATCGCAAAAATCCGCTTCCTTTAAAGTTGATTACGATATGCGATCTTATGCATGTATGCAAGTGATGAATCATGGTGCCATCCTCCTCAAGCTAACTCAATGACAAGGAACACTTTATCGCCACGCTTAGGACATTTTCCGACAATACGTAAGCACTACCATAACAAGTGTGTTCAAAGAATCTTAGCCAGAAGAATTAAGATCAAAAGTTTGAGATTATCCTCGACGGACACCATTTTTCTCATCCGAATGGATACCAGCCTTCCCCAATATCTTTTCATTTGAAAGAAACCGTTCTCAATAATGTTATCAGATTAAAAGATCGGTTTTCCAAATACGATTTTCACTAAGCATATAAAGCGGATCCGTAATCCTTATCCTCGAGTATGCTCTCCGCATCTCCAAACCACAAAACCCTCTCACCTTGTTTTCCACCACCTACCATTTTCCAATTATTCCATGGCCACATCACTACCCCTTAAGCTCTCACCAAGAAAACTTTTCCTTTATAAAACCTTTTCTTCCTGCTCTCGCCATCCAAGAGTTCGTAAGAAAAGCTCTTTCGCTTCTTCACAAAGCCACCTTGTAATGTAACCTTTCCATTTTCCTCCTTCCACCCGTAAAACTCTCCTTAAGGTGTTTAACCTCGATCCATCCAGAAACCATCAAGATGGGTTATAATCCAGGCTCCCAATGCCCTTTATGCAACCAAGCTAATCCTTCCCATTTCTCCTACTTTCGAGCATCTCCTTAATCCGTATAATGCTACTTCACTCCTGATTTTATTTCGAATTCGCTCTCCCCATACCATTATAGCAAAACAACTGTCCGAATTTATAACTCGAAGACGTCGCCTCGGCTATCAAGTATATGCTTTTATTATTCATGCCATATTCAACATCCAGACACCAACCTCTTTTGACTCAAGATCGCATACGTAATGGTTCACCATCTAATACACGAAAATGAAATCCAAGATGTCCTTCACAATTACCTTTGCCAATTAAACCACCAACCTCCGCCACTTAAAGACATCTTCCACACCTCCTTAGGCCCACAACATGACCTCCTCATGATCCCCACTCCATCCGCCATATCCAAACCAAAGTCCACCCAGATTATCATCAAGAAAACCAGACATAATCGATTGCTCCAGATTCCCAAGACCCACGGGATGCATTCTCCCTAAGCCAACACTCTTCACCAGCTTCTCAACCAACAACGGATTCCTGACCTTCCGAACCAGACCTCCACCCAACATTCCAAACGACCAACTATCCAAAGTTGACAAAGCCACCCAAACTTCCCCAAGATACTCCAGCACTCCAAGAAAGCATACATTCGCTCTCATCCACCATGCCGGGGTCCCTCCCCAAGCATCCAAAGCTTTCCAAAACGCTCTTTCCAAAGGCATCATCACTCGTGATACGGACTTCGATGCAACTGATGTACCATCCAAGACGATATATGAATCTCCGCTTCCATAAAGTTTGTCTTGTTGCTTTTCTAACAGTAGTTTGTCTTTAATCATTATGCTTTTACTTTACGTTTTTTTGTCTTTACGCTTTTGGTTTTGCTACTGTAAAGTCTTTGTAAGCATGCATGTAAAAGTCTTTGTAGGGCATGCTTTATCTTTCATTCACTTGTCCTCAAGTCTCGACGTGGGCTTAGCTTTTCAAAAAGTGTGCTATAGGTCTTAATCACTGAGTAAGTTCTAATCTCAAGGATCCCCATGCCTTTCTTTATTTTGCTTTTACAAAACAAGATAGGGTCCTGGCCCTATCTTCTCGAAAGCATCCTCTATATAAAGGATTCTCTCCCTCAAGGGATAGATCAATCGAATGTTTGAAGAAAAATAAACTCGTGGTTTTCTCTCTTCCAACACGAATCTTAAACCTCTTCTCTCTCTCTCGCAAAATGAAGCTTCTAAAGAAAAAGAATAAAGAATTAAATTTGTTATTTTGAAAACCAATGCTCGACTGGGCTTTCCAAGAAGCGATCTCGCAGATCGTAAAACTTTGACCATTTCTTATCCTGCTTTGACTGCTTTTAGACTAAAGAGAAGTCTGCTGGGTTGTATAACCCGAGAAAATGCTTTAAAGGTTTTTGATTACGTAGGTATATCGGCCTGAAACCTGAGCTATGGACCACTCGTCCAAAGAATGCTTTTAACTGTAGTTCCGTATAACAACGCTTAATGACTTCACCCTAAATGGTATCGAGCTCCCATTTCTCCTACTTTTGGCATCTCTTAATCCAGCTACTTCACTATTTGAACGGTTCTCCCCACGCGGAGAAAGGCCCAACAACCGTCTCAAATTTACAACTCGAAGGACGCTTCAAGCACATATGTTCACATCAGCTTTATTATTCGCTGTGCCATACTTCCAACATCCGACACCAACCCTTGACTCCAAGATCGTATACGAATGGTTCATCGCAGACCACATCTAGCTGTCATTGAAAATGAAATCCAAGATGTCCTTCACAATTACCTTTGCCAATTAAACCACCAACCTCCGCCACTTAAAGACATCTTCCACACCTCCTTAGGCCCACAACATGACCTCCTCATGATCCCCACTCCATCCGCCATATCCAAACCAAAGTCCACCGGTATCATCATCAAGGAAGAAAAACCAGATTACACTGATTGCTCCAGATTCCAAGACCTATTGATGCATTTCTCCAACACCTTCACCAGCTTCTAACCAACAATGGATTTTGAACTGACCTTCTAACTGCAGACCTCCACCCAACATTCCAAACGACTACCAACCATCCAAAGCACAGCCAGCCAATCTTCCCCTAAGTATACTCCAATGTGTACTCCAAGAGCATACAATTGCCCTCATCCACCATGCCGTGGTCCCTCCTTTAAGCATCCAAAGCTCTCCAAAAAGTTTTTCCAAAGGCATCATCACTCTGGTGATACGGACCCGGCAACTGACAACCATCCAAGACGATTATTGAATCTCCGCTCCATAAAGCTTGGCTTGCTTAATAAAGTAGTTTGTCTCATTGTAATCATTATGTTTACTTTATGTTTTTGTCTTGGCTTGTCTTACGCTTTGGTTTTGCCAAAAAGTCTTTGTAAGCATTTACGCATAAAAGTCTTTCAGAAAGATGCTTTATCTTTTGTCCACTTGTCCAAGTCTTGACGGGGCTTAGCTTTCTAAAAGGTGTGCATAGGTCTTAATCACTGGTAAGTCCTAATCTCATGATCCTCGTCATGCCTTCTTTATTTTTTTTTTGCTTTTACAAAACAAGACAGTGGGTCCGGTCCCCATCTTCCTCGAGCATCCTCCTATATAAAGGATTCTCTCCTCAGAAGAGATGATCGAATCAGGTTCGAAGAAATAAACTCGTGTTTTCTCTTCCAACATGAATCTTAAACCTCTCTCTCTCGCAAAACGTAAGCTTCTAAGAAGAAAAGAATAAAGAATTAAATTTGTTCATTTTGAAAACCAAGTATGCTCCACTTGCTTTCCCAAGTAGCGATCCTTGCATCAAAACTTTGACCATTTCTTATCCGTTTGGTACCTGCTTTAGACCAAAGAGAAGTCTGCTTGGGTTGTATAACCTCGAGAAAATGCTTTTAAAGGTTTTGATTACATGAGGTATATCGGCCGAAACCCGAGCTATGACCATCGGGTCCAAAGAAGCTTTTAATCGTATAACAACGCCACGCATTTCACCCTAAATGGTATCGTAGCCCCATTTCTCCTACTTTGGAGCATCTCCAATCTGCATAATGCTACTTCTCTTACTGACTTTACTTGAATTCTCTCCCCCATACCACGCGTAAGCAACAACTGTCCAATTTACAACGAGCCGCTCACACATATGTTCACATCGCTTTTATTATTCATGTGCCATACTTCCAACATCCAGACACCAACCTCTTTGGACTCAAGATCGTATATGAATGGTTCATCGACCACATCTACCATTTGAAAATGAAATCCAAGATGTCCTTCACAATTACCTTTGCCAATTAAACCACCAACCTCCGCCGCACTTAAAGACATCTTCCACACCTCCTTAGGCTCCACAACATGACCTCCCAAGGATCCCCACTCCATCCGCCTTATATCCAAACCAAAGTCCACCGTATCATCATCAAGGAAGAAACCAGATTACACCGATTGCTCCAGATTCCCAAGACCCATGGATGCATTTCCCCAAGCCTAACACCTTCACCAGGCTTCTAACCAACAATGGAACCATTAACTGGACCTTCAACTGAATTGTGACCTCCACCCAACATTCCAAACGCACCACCGATACCATTTGGTGTGAAGTACGTGCGTTATACCGTAATTGCATAAAAACTGCTTTAATGTAGTCCGCAAATGATATACTTCCTAGAATCAAAACCTTAAAGCATTTTTTCTCTGTGTTATACAACCCAAAACTTTCTTTTAGTCTAAAATGTGGTACCAAACCAGATAAGAAATGGTCAAAAGTTCACGCATAGATCTCACTTGGAAGCAGAGCATACTTCCTAGGTTTTCAAATGAACAAATTTAATTCTTTATTCTTTTTCTTTCTGTAACTTCATTCGCAGAGAGAGAAGAGGTTTATGATTCATGTTGGAAGAGAGAAAACACTAGCTTATTTCTTTCAAACTTCTATTCATTCATCTATCTCAAGGGGAGGAGAACTTTATATAGGAGGATGTCGGTAAGATAGATAGACCCCATCTTGTTTTGTAAAAGCAAAATAAAAGAGACGCTAACAATGGATCCTTGAGATTAGACTTCAAGTGATTAAGACCTATGGCACACCTTTTTGTAAAGCTTGCCCAATCCGATCAAGACTTCCCATGTTGGATAAAAGATAAAGCATACGCTATAAAGACTTTTTACATGCATGCTTACAAAGATTCTTTGATACCGGCAAAAACCAAAGCGTAAGATGCCAAGACAAAACATAAAGTAAAACATAATGATTAAACAAGACAAACTTACTTTATCAAAGCAACAAGACAAGCAACTTTATGGAGAGCTGAGATTCATGTAATCGCCTTCTTTGATGAGTCCGTCAGATCGTGGGTCCGTATCACCGAGGACGATGCCTTGGGAAAGACGCTTGAGAGCCGGATGCTTGCAGGGACCAGGTACGCGATTGGTGGGCAATCAGATGCTCTTTGAGTACACTTTGAGTATACTTAGGGAAGTTTGGGTGGCTTTATTAACTTTCATGGTCATCGTTGAATGTTGGAGGGTCCCGGTTCAAGGTCCAGTTCATCCATCATTGGGAACCAAAGCGGGGTTGCCAGGGGAGAAATGCATCCCACGGGTCTTGGGAATCCCGAACAGGAAATCAGAATCGTTTTCTTCCTCATGATGATGGTGGACTTTGGTTCGATAATGGATGGAGGGATCATGAGGTCATGTTGTGGGCCATGAAAGCAAGATGGTTTTTACGGAGGTTGGTGGTTTAATTGGCAAAGGTAATCGGACATCTGGATTTCATTTTCAATGACAAATGTGGTGCAAACCATCATACACCGATCGAGTCCAAAGAGTTGGTGTCCTGGATGTTGTACGTGAATAATAAAACCGATGTGAACATATGTTTTCGTAAGGTGCATACGCAAGGTTGTAAATTTCGATTGTTGAGCTTTTTCTCCACCACGGCATGGGAGAACCATTCAAGTAAAGTCCCGTAAGAGAAGAGCATTGTCCTGATTAAGGAGACGCTCCAGTAGAGAAATTTAAGGATTAGCTTTGCATAAAAGGATCATAGCACCGACTGTACCATAACACATCTTCAGGTTTCTCCTGATTGATCGCGTTAAACCTGTAAGTGAATGTGATTTTCCAAAGGAAGGAGGAAATGGAAAAGGTTCATATAAGGTAGGCGAAGGAAAGAGAGCTTTTCTTGCAAACTCTGGATGGCAAGATGTAAGAAAAGGTTTTATTAAAGGAAAAGCTTTTCATGAGAGCTTTTGGGGTGAATGTACAAAGGAGATAATTGGAAATGAGTGGTGGAAAACAAGGTGAGAGGGTTTCATGGTTCGAGAACTGAGAGTATATCAGATAAGTGTCTGATCCCTTTATACGCTCGAAAAGTCATATTCGAAAACCAATCTTTTAATCGAGTAATATCATGTGAATGCTTTTACCTTCAAATGAAAGATAAAGGTCGAAATGTCCATTCGATGAGAAAATGGTCCGATCAGATGATACTCAAACTTTTGGCGCCATTCTTACCGCTTAAGATTTCTATCACGCCACAGAAGGCTTCAGTCCAAAAATGTCTACTAACAGCGATAAAGTTCCTTGTCATCGAGTTCTTCGAGGAGGATGGCACCCTACGATTCATCACTTGCATCCGTAGAAGATGCGCTTATCTCAGAATCAACTTTAAAAGGAGGCGGATTTCGCGATCCGCTTAGTGGTAAAGGATGCAGCAGGTGGTCGATTCCATTCCGGGGCTTTTTCAATAAAGCCGGCATGACGAGCGTAATGATCCACATGTGGAGAAATCACTTGATGTAATTGATAATGCCGAAACCTGTTGAATTTGCCTTTCGAAAGTCATTGATCCGGAAAGCGAAGCACTGGCAATGCTTTCCGGGTCGGTAAGGTTCCATCTTTTACGATCATACCAAGAATTCAATATTATCTCAGAAGAATGGTGCTTTTCTTTATGGCGGATAACATAATTCCATGACTTTGATAAGACTATAATCGAAAGTTAACACATGTTCCATCATGTGAGCTCAAAAAAGCAAGATATCATCAATGTAAATCAACGCACGAGGCAAAACGGGTTGAAGATTTCGACCATGGATTTTTGGAAACGGAGGGCGCTTTGAGGCCAAAGTAGTGACGGTCCATCGAAATGAGCATTGGGAATACAAAAGCGTTTTGTAACGCTCGGAGGGTTCAATGCCTATTGCCAAAAAAACCCGATTTAAATCAAATTTTGAAAGATCTCGCATTTTGAGAAAGTTGAACATGCTTTGTCGGTAAAAGGTGGAATTTGTCATCTTGTAAAAACATGTTTAATTCGGTAAATGACTAGTCGCTTTTCCCTGGACAATTTCAGTAACGCTTTTCAACATAAAAGGCTTTCTATCGAGTAACTTGGGCTACAATTAAACCTCTAACAATCAGGAACATTCTTTGGCCAGAGTAAGTCGACTCATTCTGGACGGGTAGCTTTAGTTAGTTAATGTCTTCATTTAAGGGTAACTTAACGAAGAAAAGACTTATTTTCCACATGGATTCGATGAACTCAGAACGGACTCCTGTAAACTCAAAAGCTTGCTGAAATATCCCGGTAAAGACGGGAGTTTTTATAAATCAGTAGTTTGTAATGTCGTCCGGAACGGTTTGAATACGACTTAACCTTGATTCCAGAGGAATGATTTTGAGGTGTTTGATTTGGTGAAGGATGTCAAATCCTAACAAGATATCCTTATTAGAAGCGGTTGAACTAATAACCTGGTCCAAATGACACAGGGGAAAATTAATACCAATGGGTTTTTTGGTAATCAAAGAGGCAAGAGTTTGCCACAGCCTTTCAAATGTTCTCAAACCGGGTCCAATATTCGATGGAAGAATACGGGTTCAACGTTTCGTGGGCACCAAAGATCTATAGCACTAATCATTGAATGGGCCTTTGAATTTCGAGGGCAAGATCCGAGTTCACGGATGATAGAACCGTAGTATCGGAGAGTAACCGCTGGAAAATCACTCGAGATCCGGTCACCGCTGAGTCGAGGAATTTCGCGAACACTGCTTCATCATCAGGTTCATCTTGTTCGTAGAAATAATTCCAGCTCATCCGCAAGAGAGTAATCAGAAGTGTCACAGATGCTCAACCAGCCGATGGATTTTTTCTTTGGGACAATCTTTAGCATAGGGCCTTTTTCTCTGCATAAGCATCTACTGAGCTGCTTAACGCCTTCGAAGAGGATGATTTCTTCTAAAACCTCGTAGGCTTTTTTTGGATCTCGCGAGGTTCGAGGAGAATTCGGAGTTTTAATTAAATGCCATTTTTTCTTCAACTCAATCGCAACTTTTTCTCGGGTATTCGATTCAAATAAGGCTTTTGCAAGCACTTCTGAAAGGTTTTTGTCTTTCAACAGCTTCTTTGAAAACTGCTTTTGTCGCAAGACAAGTTTTGGCAAACGAAGATTTTGCCAAGAGAGATGTTGTTCAGTGGGGAAAGATCGATGCCGAGTTGTCTCTCGATACCGGTTGAGTTCTTCCGAAGGAAGCCGAAAGATATGTTTTAATGTCTGCCATCGAATCCATTGCTTATGTAATAGCAGTTACATTCGCTTATAACGGAAGTCAAGATCCTAAAGATTGAGGGAGCAGCATTTCATGTTGAGATAATCTCGTCTGGCAGCTTCAAAGACAGCAGAAGGGTAGCCAAGGAATTGATCATGAAGAACAGCAAGAGCACTTGAAACTTCTGGAAGGTCATCAACCGTAATCAAGGTATTAAACGAATCAAACCAATCTTCAGAAAGCTAAACGCAGTAGCAAATTCTCTAAGGATCCATTGAGTTGTTCCTTGTCTTTAAGATCTCGAGATCAATCCAGTATTTCATTGAGTCGGCCACGCCATTTATGATTAAGATCATCAAATGTAAACCACGGGCCATTTGACGATTTTTTTCGCTGGATCGGTCCGGTCAGAGTTTGCTCAGGCGTAAGATTCGCATATCTTCTTCAACTTCAAAGAATATCAACATACGGTCTGGAGAGGTTCGGGCTCAAGAGGTTGATCAGTCAGCTATCAAGATTCTCGATACAAGATAGGAATTTTCGTAATCACTGTGGATGTCAAGATTTGACGCTTTAGGGCTATCTTCAAACAAATTTGAATCGTAGTTCGGTCGGTTTGAGATGGACGGTGATCGTGAGCAAGAACCTGCTTTATGGGTTCTTATCCTTGACGTAGACCTCGATAACGGAGCTAAGGGTGATGGCAAGCGGTAGAACCAGAGATGGTTGCTGTGGGACGGCCGAGACGGTGATTTAAGAGGCAGGGTGTCGAGGTCGCTTGGTTTAGTGGGTGGTGATTGTCTCAAAAGAGGAAAGCCAAATAACTTAAGGGCTCATACTGCTTAATAGGAGAAAGCATAGAGGCAAAAGGATGAGCAGTCGGACGGGATAGATAAGCGGTGAAAAGGGTGTCTCTGCTTTTCGATTCAAAAGTCAGCTTTTCTGATTTCCTTTCAAAATTCTCGACCATCAGACTGGCAAGGGCATGGCTCAGAATCAATCGAAATAATTCGGAGTGAAGATTGTGGATCTCGATTCAGGTAAACATGGAGTCAACCTTTGGTCTCAATCTGCTCAGTCAAACCGATGTGCTCAACTTTGAATTAAGATGCAAAAAAGATCATTTTTGGGCCCCGCATTTTGAGTTTGCTTGAGGACCTGATTCAAGGTTTAGGGGCTCTGTGTGCTGGATGGAAGGATAAATGGTTTGACACAACATTTCGCCGGCCGGGGATCTAAAGTGGGTTCCAAAGCGAGGAAAGAAAGAGTAATCGAAGAGGTAGAGGAAACATCATACAAACCAAAGGACGATAGCTGTTGGGAGTTGGTGACGAATCTCGAAATGTTTGGCAATCCATTTAAGTTCTTTTCTAGAACCAAAAAGCGGAGCGATGGTTTAGGTCACAAGTATACGACAAGAAGTTTTTTCCTTTAGGTTTTTTTCAGGGTAATCATCGTGTTCTTCCCAATCATCCCAAGGGATTTTGGGTCACATGCCGAACTGTATCCCATAGCGGTTGGCCGCTTTGGATAAACAGGTAACCTTCGCACTAAACCTCAGAATGGGCAGATCTTCCCGAGCCCGGAATGGATCATTGAAGACAAGAGAGAGTTTGAGCACCTAGGCGTTTAAAGGTCATTCTGACTGCTCCATCTTGTCGCCTTTTCAAACATACTTTCGTGATGTCTCGAATGAGCATTATCGTGAACTGCTTGAGATCCATTCATATAGCTGATGAGTCACGATGAATTTGTCTGGGATCCGATGATTGCTTGATCTCGGTCGATTCTCGCTAAGCACCCAGGTGTGAGCGAGCGGAGATCTATGCATTTTTCAGAGACCGCCGGTGGTGTAGCAATTTTTAGAAGAATTGTTCAGACCTGAATTCGAACTCGACTTTCGGCCGGCAAATTCGGATCTTGAGAAAGGCCAAATGATGAAGTGAGTAAAACACTTCGCATGAAGGGTCATGGAGACAAGCGATAACAAAGATTTCGTACTCAAGCGGAAACCGCATCAAGCATAAGAAGACGAAGTCAGAACCGCAACCTTTTCTTCCATGAAGAAAAGGATTAATCTGATGCCTCCAAGACGGTATGGTAAACCCTTCGCTGCTTTGGAAATCAATTCGAGGGGATGTCAAGAGTGACATATTGCGCCAGGGTTGCTTGAGAGAATATTGATCCAAAGCGAAGACCGGATATATTCTTAAAGTAGGCCTCTTGGGTGATACGAGTACCTGACATCAAGTGTAAAAGAACCGGGCTTGTATAGTGGTAGGAGAGCAAGATTCACCGATTCGGGCGGATTAGGATGTGTGAGTATTCTACAAGATTTTCAATTTTGTCATGACGAAGTGTGATTTCTAGTGAAAAGAAAGAGAATCCTGATTAAGGATTGGAAGAGGAGAATACGACTTTCTTCTCTCAAGTTATGGATCAAAAAGAAAAAAGACTTAAATTATACCATTTTGAGCATGAAAATGTGAGTTTAGAAAATGTTTCAAGGAACGATGGCTCGATACCATTTAGTGAAGCACGTATGCTTGTTATACCGTAATCACAATGCTTAAAAAATCGCTTTTTCGACCAAAGAATCCGCGAAGTTTCCAAATGATATACTGTGAATCAAAAACCTTAAAGCATTTTTCTCAAAGTTATACAACCCAAAATGCATTTCTTTAGTCTAAAAACAGGTACCAAACCGATAAGAAATGGTCAAAAGCCGATGCACAGATCCTTACCAAGGCAAGCGCAGAGCATACTTCCTTAGGTTTTCAAAATGAACAAATTTAATTCTTTATTCTTTTTCTTTCTTAGAACTTCATTTGCAGAGAGAGAGAAGAGGTTTAAGGATTCATGTTGGAAGAGAGAAAACACGAGTTTATTTCTTTCAAACTTCTATTCGATTCGATCTATCCTCATGCGGCGAGAATCCTTTATATGTAGGAGGATGTCGGTAAGATAGATGTGACGACCCTATCGGTTTTTTGTAAAAGCAAATAAAAGAGACGCCAATGGGATCCGAGATTAGACTTCAAGTGATTAAGACCTATGGCACACCTTTTTAGAAAGCTAAGCCCACCGATCAAGACTTCGGACAAGTGGACAAAAGATAAAGCATGCTTACACAGACTTTTTACATGCACGCTATTAAAAGACTTTTACAACCGGCAAAACCAAAGCGTAAGACAAGCCAAGACAAAACATAAAGTAAACATAATGATTACAACAAGACAAACCACTTTATTGAAAGCAACAAGACAAGCAACTTTACGGAGAGCTGAGATTCACGAATCGCTTTCTGAAAGCCGTCTGCTGTATCGGGTCCAGATTACCAGTGATGATGCGGGAAAGACGCTTTTGAGAGCTTTTGGATGCTTGAGGACCACGCATGGTGGACGAGGCAATCAGATGCTCGAGTACACTTCGGAGTATACTTAGGGAAGTTCGGTGGCTTTGTCAACTTGGTCGAAATGGTCGCTGGAATGTCGGCGAGGGTCCCGGTTCAAGGTCCAGTGTTCATCCATTGTTGGTTGGGAAACCCGGTGAAGGTGTCTTAGGGGAGAAATGCATCCCATGGGTCTTGGGAATCTCGAACAGAAATCGTAACTGTTTTTCTTCCTTGACGACGATAATGGACTTTTCGATATACGGAGCGGATCTGCTTAGGAGGTCATGTCCAAGGCGAGGTGTGAAGATGTCTTTAAGGGCGGAGGTCATGGTTTAATTGGCAAAGGTAATTAAGGACATCTCGATTTCATTTTCAACGACAAATGCGTAAATAACCATTCATATACCCGATTCGAGTCCAAAAAGAGGTGGTTCTGTCGTGGAATAATAAAAACTGATGTGAACATATGCTTCGGGTGTATACGCAAGGTTGTAAATTTTGACAAATTGTTCGAGCTTTTCTCCACCACGGTGGGGAGAACCATTCAAGTAAAGTCTGTGTAAGAGAAGTAGATTGTCCTGATAAGGAGATGCCTCCAGCAGAGAAATTGGAAGGATTACTTGGTTGCATAAAGGATCAAGTAGGGCACCGTACCATAACACATCTTCAAGGTTTCTCCGATGGATCACGGTTAAACCCGTAGCGAATGATTTTCTGGAAGGAGGAAAATGAAAAGGTTCTCATATAAGGTAAGAAGAAGCGAAAGAGAGCTTTTCAAACTCTGATGGCGAAGACAGAAAAGGTTTTATTAAAGGGAAAAGTTTTCAGAGCCTGGGTAATGAGCTGGAGATAATTGGAAATTCAGAAAGCGCGGGAAAACAAGCAGGGGTTTAGAGTCCCAGAGCATATCGTGATAAGCGTTCTGGGATCCCTTTATATGCTTGAATCAAAAGTCATATTTGAAACCAATCTTTAACTGAGTAACATTGTTTGGGAATGCTTTTACCTTTCAAATGAAAGATATCGGGAAGGCGAGTCCACGCGATGAGAAAACGGTGTCCGATCGATGATACTCAAACTTTTGATGCCATTCTCACCGCTAAGATTTCTTCAACACGCTACGGTAAAGGCTTTGTCGAAAATGTCCACCAACAGAAGCGAGCAAAAGTGTTCCTTTGTCATTGAAGTTCTTCGAGGAGGATGGCACCCCATGATTCATCACTCAGATCTGTAAGATGCGCTGCATCCAGAATCAACTTTAAAGCGAGGCGGATTTTGGCATGACCGCTTAGGGTGTTAGCTGGTCGCAAGATTCCATTCTCAGGGGCTTTTTTCAATAAAGCCGAAAGATGACGAGTGTAATGATCCACATGCGGGAGGAAATCACCATGTAATCGATAATGCCGAAA
Organism: Citrus cavaleriei; assembly: GCA_030448925.1. Taxonomy (NCBI): domain Eukaryota; kingdom Viridiplantae; phylum Streptophyta; class Magnoliopsida; order Sapindales; family Rutaceae; genus Citrus; species Citrus cavaleriei. The sequence goes on from JAUJEN010000205.1 coordinate 32,913, forward strand.
CCGCTGAATTTGCCGAAAGTCACGATCCGAAAGTGAAGCAATTGGCAATGCTTTCCGGTCGGTAAAGGTCCATCTTTACGATCATACCAAGGAATTAATATTATCTCAGAAGAATGCTTTTCATGGATAACATAATTCCATGACTTTGGATAAGACCATGAATCGAAGTTAATGTTCATCACGCGAGCAAAAAGCAAGATATCATCAATGAAATCAACGAGGCAAACGGGTCAAGATTTGGACCATGGATTTGGAAATGGAGGGCGCTGAGGCCAAAGGACGGTCCCATTGAAATGAGCATCGTAATACAAAAAGCTTGAACGCTCGGAGGGTTCAATGCCTGCCAAAAAAACCCGATTTTAAATCAAATTTCAAAAGATCCGCATTTTGAAAAGTGAACATGCTTTTAAAAGTGAATTTGTCATCTTGTAAAAACATGTTTAATTGGTCGTAACATGACTAGTCGCTTTTCCTGACAATTTCGTAATGCCAACATAAAGCTCGCAAGCCCATCGAGAACTTCTCAATTAAACCTTGGCTAACAATCAGGAACATTCTTACGGCCAGAGGTCAAGGCGACCATTCCCTGACGGTGGGTAGCTTTAGTTAATGTCTTCATTTAGGCGTAACTTAACGAAGAAAGACTTATTTTTCCACAAGGATTGATGGTGAACTCAGAACGGACTGACGTAAACTCAAAAGCTTTTGAAATATCCGGTAAGACCGGGAGTTTCGCATAAATCAGAAGTTTCGTAATGTCCGGAACGGTTTGAATACTGATTAACTCTGATTCCAAAGAATGATTTCGAGGTGCTTCGATTTGTGAAGGATGTCAAATCCTAACAAGATATCCTTATTAGAAGCGGTTGAACTAATAACCTCGGTCCAAATGACACACTGGGAAAATTTCAATACCAATGGTTTTTTGGTAATCAAAGAGGGCGAAGAGTTTGCCATCGACCTTTCAAATGTTCTTCAAACTCCAATATTCAATGGAAGAATACGGGTTCAACATGCTCGTCACCAAGATTCATGCACCAATCATTGAACGGGCCTTTGGAATTTCGGTAGGCAAGATCCTGAAGTTCATGGACGGGATAGAACCCAGTATCAAGGGAGAGTAACCGCTGGTGGAAAATCACTGAGACCGGTCACCGCCTCGAGGAATTCCGGGCTAACATCAAGCTTCATCATCGTTCATCTTGTTCAGAAATGTAATTCCAAATATCTGCGGCGTGAGAGTAACTGAAGGTCAAGATGCTCAACTAGCCGGATGGATTTTTCTTTGTTGGGACAATCTTGGAAGATAAGGGCCTTTTCTTCGCGTACGAAGCATCTACTGGAAAGTGCTTTCGCTTAACGCCTTCCCAAGAGGATGATTTCTTCAAAACCCGTAGGGCTGGATCCGAGGTTCGAGGAGAATTCGAGTTTTAATTAAAATGCCATTTTTTCTTTGAATCGCAATCCTTTTCGTGGCATTCGATCCGCAACAAGGCTTTTGCAAGCACTTCGAAAGGTTCTTTGTCTTTCAACAGCTTCAAAACTGCTTTTGCTCGCAAAGTTTCAAGACAAGTTTTGCCGAAGATTTTGCCAAGCCGTCAGAAGCATCGATGCACGCGAGTTGTCTCCGGATATCGGGAGTTCTTCTCCGAAGGAAGCCGTAAAGACATGCTTTAATGTCGGCTCATCAATCCATTGCCTTATAGTAATAGGACATTCGCTTATAATGGAAGTCAAGATCCTAAGACGAGGAGCAAAGATTTCATGCGAGATAATCTCGCCTACAGCCTTCAAAGACCGCAGAAGGTCGCCAAGGAATTGATCATGGCACAAAGAAGAGCACTTGAAACTTCTGGAAGGTCAACAAACCGTAATTACGGTATTGGCCTAATCGAATCAAACTAATCTCAGAGCAAGCCCGTGAAACGAGTAAAGAAATTTCTAAGGATCGATTGAAGTTGTTGCTTCTTAAGATCCGAGGTCAATCCAGTACATTTCATTGAGTCGTCACGCCATTTATGAGATTTGAAGATCATCAACGAACCACGGGCCATTTGACGCATTTTCGCTGACGGATTAGTCTCGGTCAGCGGAGTTTTGGTTTCTCAGGCGTAAGATTCGTGCATATCTTCTTCAACTTCGCGAATATCAACATACGTCCTGAGGGGAGGTTTGGCCTCGGCGAGGTCGGTCAGCCATCAAGATTCTCGTGATATCAAGATAGAATTTTCGTAATCATCATGGATGCCAAGATCAGACGCTTTGGTAGGCTATCCAAATGACAATCAAGTTCGTCGTCTGTCGAGATGGATGGGTGATCGTGAGCAGAACTGTTTATGGGTTCTTTATCCTGATCGGGGATAGGAGCTAGCGGTGATGGCAGTAGAACTAGAGACGGCCGCTGTGACGGTCGGCGAAGAGGGTGTCGAGGTCATGGCCGAGGTTTAGCTTTAAAGGTGGCAAAGGATTGTCTCGAAAAGAGTACGATGCCAAATAACTTGGAAGCGGTCATACTGCTTAATAGAGAAAGCATGAGGCAAAAGGATGATGTTGGACCACGGGGGATAGAGGTAAGTGGTAGTCTCTGCTTTTATTCAATCAAGTTCACTTTTTACCGATTTCTTTCGTCAAATTTCGACCATCAGATCATGGCTCAGAATCTCAATCGAAGGCTAACGGGAGTGAAGATTTCAGATCTCGATGGCTGAGTCAACTTGGTCTCAACTGCTCAAGAAACTCATGCTCAACTTTTGAATTAAGATGCAACAAAGTATCATTTCTGGGCCTGCATTTGAAGCCGAGGACCGATTCAAGGTTTGTGGGCCTGTACAAGGAGGTAATAGTGGATAAAGGGTTTGACACAACATTTCGCCGTTCCAAAAGCGAGGAGCGAAGAGTAATTCCAAGAGGTAGAGAAAACATCATACAAACCAGTTTTGGACGATAAAGGTTTTGGGAGTTGGTGATTAATCTCGATTTGCAATGTTTGGCAATCCATTTAAGTTCTTTTCTAAACTAACGGAATGAGCGATCCACGCTGTTTGTGTCACAAGTTACAAGAAGTTTTTCCTTTAGGTTTTTTTTTCTCGGTTGCATAATCATCGCTTCTTCCCAATCATCCCCAGGGACAATTGGGTCACATGCCGAACTGTGGGCATCCCATGCGGCGGTCATTGCGGTTATCGATAAACAGTGTAACCTTCGTAATTAAACCCAGAATGGGCGATTCTTCCGAGCCGGAACAAATGCGATCATCAATAAGTAAAGCGAGAGGGCGAGGCTTTCGCGAGCACCGAGGTGGTTTAAAGGTCATTCGACTGCTCCATCTTGTCGCCTTTCAAACATACTTTCGATGTCCGGTCAGAGTCAGATTATCAGGAACTGCTTCATACGGAGATCCATTCAAGTGGCATAAGCTTTGACGGGAATTTGTCTGGGATCCGATGATTGCGGATCTCGTCGATTCGCTAACACCACGAGGGTGTCGAGCGGTGTTCGAGCGGAGATCTAAGGCATGATTTTTGAAGCCTAGACTGTAAAAGTGGCAATTTTGCGTAAGAAATTTGTTCAAAGACCTCAATTTGAACTTGACTTTCGCGTCAGGCAAATTCCGATCTCGAGAAAGGTTGAAATCGATGTAGCGGTAAAACACTTCGATGAAGCGGTGGAGACGCGTCGATAACAAAGATTCGGTACTGCTGAAACCCGCATCAAGCATAAAAGACGAAGTCAGAATCCCAGAATCCTTTTCTTCCACGAAGAGTAAGCGATTAACTGATGCCTCCAAGACGGTATGGTAAACCTTCGCTGCTTCCACTGGAAATCAATTGGGGATGTCAAGAGTGACATATCATATCGCTTAGGGTTGAGAGAACATTGATCCAAAGTAGAAGACCGATATATTCTTTGCGGTGAGGTCTTCGGGTGGATACGAGAGTACCTGATATCATGCGTAAAAGAACCCATGCTTGATGGTAAAGGAGAGGTAGGTATAAGATTCACCGATTGATTCAGGATGTAGTGAGTATTCTACAAGATTTTCAATTTGTCATGGAGAAGTGCGATTTCAAAGAAAGAAAGAGAAGAGTAACCTGAAGGATCAAAGAGGAAGTAGGTTACGAATGAGAAATTCTCTCTAAGTCTACGGATCAAAAAAGAAAAAGACTTAAATTATACCATTTTCGAGCATGAAAATGTGAGTTTAGAAAATGTTTCAAGGAACCAGATGCTCGATACCATTTGAAAGTACGGCGTTGTTATACTGTAATTACAAAAAACCGTTTTTTTCGACCAAGAGTCTAAGCTCCGTTTCAAATGATATACAGAATCAAAAACCTTTAAAGCATTTTTTCTCGTGTATACAACCCAAAATGATTTCTTTAGTCTAAAACAGGTACCAAACCGTATAAGAAATGGTCAAAAGTTTTCGATGCATGATCCCATCGAAGGCAAGTGCAGAGCATACTCTCAGGTTTTCAAACGAACAAATTTAATTCTTTATTCTTTTCTTTCAGAACTTCATTCGCAGAGAGAGAAGAGGTTTGATTCAAGAGAGAAAACACGGTTTATTTCTTTCAAACTTCTATTCGACCATCCATTACATGGGAGGAGAATCCTTTATATGAGGAGGATGCTCGAGAAGATATGCGACCCTCTATCGTTTTGTAAAAGCAAAATAAAAGAGACGCCAACAGGGATCCTTGAGATTAGGACTTCTCAAGTGATTAAGACCTATGGCACACCTTTTTAGAAAGCTAAGCCCACCGATCAAGACTTCGGACAAGGATTAAAGATAAAGCATGCTTACAAAGACTTTACATGCATGCTTATAAAGACTTTTACAAATGGCAAAACCAAAGCGTAAGACAAGCCAAGACAAAACATAAAGTAAAACATAATGATTACAACAAGACAAACTACTTTATCGAAAGCAACAAAGACAAGCAACTTTACGGAGAGCGAGATTCATGTAATCGCCTTCTGACGAGTCCGTCTGACGTCCCAGATCACCGAGTGACGATGCCTTTGGAAAGACGCTGAGAGCTTTGATGTTGCGTGAGGACCACGCATGGTGGATGAGGGCAATCAGATGCTTTGAGTACACTTTCGAGTATACTTGTGGAAGTTTGGGTGGCTTTGTCAACTTCGATGGTCGAAATGGTCGCTTGGAATGTCAAGAGGGTCCTGGTTCGTAAGGTCCAGTTCATCCATTGTGGTCGGGGAAACCGGTGTTGGCTTGGGGGAGAAATGCATCCATGGGTCTTGGGAATCCCGAATGTGAAATCAGCTAATCTTTTTTCTTCCTCACGACGATAATGGTGGACTTCGGTTTGATATAGATGGATTAGGAGGCTCATGTGGGGTGGAAGATGTCTTTTGGTGAGGTTGGTGGTTTAATTAAAGCGTAATTATGGCGACATATCTCGATTTCATTTTCAATGACCTGGGACAGCAAATCCATATATACCGATTCGAGTCCAAAAGAGGTCTCGGATGTTGGAAGTACGGCCTCGTGAATAATAAAACCGATGTGAACATATGTGCTTCGTGTGCATACGCCAAGGTTGTAAATTTTACGCTTTGAGTTTTCTTTCTCCACCACGGTATTTTAGAACCATTCAAGAAAGTCCGTAAGAGAAGAAGATTGTTCCGATTAAGGAGATGCTCCAGCAGAGAAATTAAGGATTAGCTTGGTTGCATAAAGGATCATAGGCACCGATGTACCATAACACATCTTCGGGTTTCTCCGATGGATGGTTAAACCTGAAGAATGATTTTTCGTGGAAAGGAGAAACGGAAAAGGTTCTGTTATATAAGGTAAAGCCAAGTCGGAAAGAGAGCTTTTCAAACTCGATGGCATAAGAAAAGGTTTTATTAAAGCGGAAAAGTTTTCATGAGAGCTTCGGCAGCGATGCTGAGATAATTGAAAACGGTAGTGGAAAACAAGCTGAGAGGTTTGGCTCGAGAGTCCGAGAGTATATCGTGATAAGGTTCGATCCTTTATACGCTTGATCGAAAAGTCATATTCGGAAAACCAATCTTTTAACTGAGTAACATTGTTTCTGGGAATGCTTACCTTTCAAATGAAAGATATCGGGAAGGCCGAGTGTCCACGCGATGAGAAAACGGTGTCCGATCGATGATACTCAAACTTTCGCCATTTCACCGCTAAGATTTCTTTCGAACACGCCGGTAAGGCTTCGTGTCGAAAATGTCCACTAGCGTAGCATAAAGTGTTCCTTGTCATCAAGTTCTTCGGTGAGGATTTCGGCACCCCACGATTCATCACTGTGATTCCGCCTGTAGATGCGCGGCCATCCGTGAATCAACTTTAAGCGAGGCGGATTTCGCGCGACCGCTTTTAGGTGTTGACAGTCAAGAAGCAGCGGTTCCATTCGGGGCTTTTTCAATAAAGCCGAGTACGATGAGGTAATGATCCACACGTGAAATCACGATGTAATCGATAATGCCGAAACCGCTGAATTTGCCTTTTCGAAACATCCGGAAAGCGAAGCAATTCGGGCAATGTGCTTTCCGGTAAGGTCCATCTTTACGATCATACCAAGGAATTCAATATTATCCAGAAGAACGGTGCTTTTCGGATAAACATAATTCCACGACTTCGATAAGACTATGAATCGAAGTTAACAAATGCTCATCACGCGAAAAAAGCAAGATATCATCAATGTAAATCAATGACGAGGCAAAACGGGTCAAAGATTCGGACCATGGATTTTGAAATGGAGGGGCGCTGGTGCCAAAGGGCAGGACGGCCATTGAAATGAGCATCGGGAATACAAAAAAGCGGTTTTGTAACGCTCGAGAGGTTCAATGCCTGCTAAAAACCCGATTTAAATCAAATTTTGAAAAGATCCGCATTGAGAAAAGTGAACATGCTTTGGGCGAGGTGCGGAATTTGTCATCCCTTGTAAAAACATGTTTAATGGGTCGAATGACTAGTCGCTTTTCCTGACAATTTCGTTAACGCTTTTCAACATAAAAGGCTTCGGCCCATCGAGAACTCAGGGCTCAATTAAACCTCAATAACAATCGTGAACATTCTTGTTGGGCCAGGAGTAAGTCGGCGACTCATTCCGACGGGTAGCTTTATTGTTAATGCCTTCATTTAACTTAACGAAGAAAGACTTATTTTTCCACAAGGGATTTGAACCTCGACCTCGGATGTAAACTCAAAAGCTTGCTGAAATATCCCGGTAAAGATCGGGAGTTTCATAAAATCAGAGTTTCGTAATGTCAATGAATACGGACTTAACTCGATTCCAAAGAGAATGATTTTAGGTGTTTGATTCGAAGCGATGTCAAATCCTAACAAGATATCCTTATTAGGTTGAACTAATAACCTCGGTCCAAATGACATTGGGGAAAATTAATACCAATGGGTTTTTGGTAATCAAAGAAAGAGTTTGCCATCGACAGCTAAATGTTCTTCAAACTGGGTCCAATATTCACGGAAGAATACGGGGTTCAACATGCTTCGGCACCAAGATTCATAAGCACCAATCACGGAATGGGCCTTGGAATTTTGAGGGCAAGATCTCGAGTTCAATGGACGGGATAGAACCCAGTATCGCGAGAGTAACCGCTTTGGAAAATCACTGAGACCGGTCACCGCTCGAGTCGGAATTCCGGGCTAACACTGCTTCATCATTGGTTCATCTTGTTCAGAAATAATTCCGCTCATCTGCAAGAGAGTAATCAGAAGCTGAAGATGCTCAACTAATGGATTTTTCTTTTTGGGACAATCTTTAGATAAGGGTGGCCTTTTCTCTTGCGCAGATTTAAGCATCTACTGAAAGTGCTTTTCGCTTAACGCCTTCGGAAGAGGATGATTTCTTTCAAAACCCAGGGCTTTCGGATCCGCGAGGTTCGAGAGAATTTTGAGTTTCAATTCAAAATGCCATTTTTTCTTCGAATCGCAATCGCAACTTTTTCAGGGCATTTGATCCGCAACAAGGCTTTTTGCAAGCACTTTGAAAGCGTTCTTTGTCTTTCAACAGCTTCTTCGAAAACTGCTTTTGCTCGCAAAGTTTGTCAAGACAAGTTTTGGCAAGTTGAAGATTTTGCCAAGAGAGACGTTGTTGTGGAAAGATCGACGCCGCGAGTTGTCTCCGATGCTCTGTCGAGTTCTTCCGAAGGGAAGCCGAAAGACATAAATGTCGGCCATCAATCCATTGCTTATGTAATACAGGACATTCGCTATAACGGAAGTCAAGATCCCAAGATTGGGGAGCAAGATTTCATGTTGAGATAATCTCGCCTAGCAGCCTTCAAAGACCGCAGGCGGTCGCCAAGAATTGATCATGTACGAAGAGCACTTTGAAACTTCGGAAGGTCAACAAACTCAGAATTACGGTATTGGCCTAACGAATCAAACCAATCTTCAGAGCACCAAACGTAAGAAATTTCTAAGGATCGAGTTGTTCGGTCTTAGATTCCGAGGTCAATCCAGCAGACATTTCATTGAGTGGCCACGCCATTTACGAGATGGAAGATCATCAAATGTGAACCATGGGCCATTTGACGCATTTCGCTGGGATGGATTGGTCATGGAGTTTGCGGGCGTAAGATTCGTGCATATCTTCTTCAACTTCGGAATATCAACATACGGGTCCTGAGGGAGGTTTGGCCTCGAGGAGGTCGATCGTCAGCCATCAAGATTCTCGTGATATCGATAGAATTTTCGTAATCACCGCGATGCCAAGATTCTGACGCTTTAGGGCTATCAAATGCAGATTCAATCGTTCGGGTCGTCTTTGAGATGGACGGGTGATCGCGTGAGCAAAGAACTGCTTTATGGGTTCTTTATCCTGATCGGGTAGGACCGATAATGGAGCTAAGGTGATGGCAGTAGAACTAGAGATGGTTGCTGGACGGTCGTAGCGGAAGGACGAAGAGGGCGTGTCGAGGTCATGGCCCAGGTTCGCTTCAGTTTAAGGTGGCAAAGGATTGTTCTCAAAAGAGTAATGAGTCATGCCAAATAACTTAAGGGCATATACTGCTTAATAGAGAAAGCATGTAGGCAAAAGGATGATAAGTTGACCGATGGAAGGATGTGAGCGAAAGGGTAGTCTCGCTTTTCAGATTCAACTGCAAGTTCAATTTTTAAGTCACTGATTTCTTTCCTTTCGGGTCAAATTTCGACCATCAGATTCGGGCAAGTATGGCTCAGAATCAATCGAAGCCAATTCGGAGTGAAGATTTGTGGATCTGGTCTGAAATCAACCTCGTCTCAATCTGCCAGCCAGAACTGATGCTCAACTTTGAATTAAGATGCAACAAAGTATCATTGGGGCCCCTGCATTTTGAGTTTGCCACCGAGGACCGATTCAAAGGTTTAGGGGGCTCTGTGTGGAGGTAATAAAGCGGATAAAGGGTTCGGACACAACATTTCGTCAGATCGGGGTTCCATGAGAAAGGAAGAGTAATTCTAAGAGGTAGAGAAAACATCATACAAACCAAAGGTTGGACGATAGGTGTTGGGAGCAGGATGGAATCTCGATTGCAATGTTTGGCAATCCATTTAAGTTCTTTCGTAAACCAAGGAAATGGAGGATCCACGCGTTTGTGGTCACAAAGGGTTACACGGGACAAGAAGTTTTTTCCTTTTAGGTTTTTTTTCGGGTTGCATAATCATCGTTTCTTCCCAATCATCCCAAATAGGGACACTCACACATGCCGAACCGTGGCATCCCATGAAGGTCAGTCATTGATAAATGTGTAACCTTCTTAATTAAACCCCAGAATGGGCAGATCTTCCGAAATAAATTGTGATCATTGAAGAATAAGTAAAGCGAGAGCCGGCGAGGCTCTCGCGAGCACCTGAGGTGGTTTAAAGGTCATTCTGACTGTTCCATCTTGTCGTCTTTCAAACATACTTTCGTGATGTCCATTGCGAGTCAGACATTGTGGAACTGCTCATACGAGATCCATTCAAGCGGCATAAGCTCACGAGCTCACGGGAATTTGTCTGGGATCTCGGATGATTGTCGGATCTCGTCGATTCTCGCTAACACCATGAGGGTGTCGAGCGTTCTCGATGGAGATCGGCGTATGATTTTGAAGCCTCAGAGACCGCCGCGGTGTAAAGTACTTTTGTAAGAATTTGTTCAAGACTCAACTGAACTTGACTTTCGCAAAATTCGGATCTTGGAGAGAAAGCGTCAAATTGGGATAGAAAGTGAGTAAAACACTTCCTCGCATGAAGGGTTGTGAGGATAACAAGATTCGGCTTAAACCGTATCAAGCATAAGCAAGACGAAGTCAGAACTCCTAATCCTTTTCTTCCATGAAGAGTAAGGATTAACTGATGCCCAAGATGGAGATGGGTAAACCTTCGCTTCTTGGAAATCAATTCGAGGGGATGTCAAGAGTGACATATTGCCAAATAGGGTTGTTTGAGAGAACATCGATCCAGTAGAAGACCGGATATATTCTTTGCAGGTCTTCGTGGATACGAGAGTACCTGACATCATGTAAAAGAACCTGCTTAGATAATGTAAGGAGAGGTACGAAGATTCACCGATTGGATTCGTGGATGTGAGTATTCTACAAGATTTTCAATTTTGTCATGATGGAGTGATTTCAAGAAAGAAAGAGTAAGAAAGAGTAACCTGAGCAAGGATCGAAGAGAAGTAGGCCATGACGAAATTTCTCCCTCAAGTCTATGGATCAAAAAGAAAAGACTTAAATTATACCATTTTGAGCATGAAAACAGGAGTTTAAAATGTGTTTCAAGGAACTATGGCTCGATACCATTTAGGTGAAGTACGGTTATACCGTAATCACAATGCTTAAAACTGCTTCGACCAAGAGTCCAAGCTCAAGTTTCCAAATATACTGTAATCAAAAAACCTTAAAGCATTTTTCTCAAAGTTATACAACCCAAAATGCACTTCTTTAGTCCTAAAACAGGTACCAAACCAGATAAGAAACGGTCAAAAGTTTTCGATGCACAGATCCTTACACTAAGGCAAGTATACTTCCTTAGTTTTCAAAACGAACAAATTTAATTCTTTATTCTTTTTTCTTAACTTCATTTGCAGTAGAGAGAAGAGTTTGATTCATGTTGGAAGAGAGAAAACACGAGTTTATTTCTTTCAAACTTCTATTCGATTCGATCTATCCTTACAAGGGGAGGAGAATCCTTTATATAGAGGAGGATGCTCGAGAAGATAGGACAGGACCCCTATCTTGTTTTGTAAAAGCAAAATAAAAGAGACGCCAACAGGGATCCTTGAGATTAGGACTTCTCAAGTGATTAAGACCTATGGCACACCTTTTTAGAAAGCTAAGCCCACCGATCAAGACTTCGGACAAAGATAAAGCATGCTTACAAAGACTTTTACATGCATGCTTACAAAGACTTTTACAGCTGGCAAAACCAAAGCGTAAGACAAGCCAAGACAAAAACATAAAGTAAAACATAATGATTACAACAAGACAAACTACTTTATTGAAAGCAACAAGACAAGCAACTTTATGGAGAGCGGAGATTCATGTAATCGCCTTTCGACGAGTCTGTCAGACGGGTCCGATCACCAGAGGATGATGCCTTTGAAAGACGCTTGAGAGCTTTTTGATGCTTGCGGAGGACCACTGCATGGATGGCAATCAGATGCCTTTGAGTACACTTTTGAGTATACTTAGTGGAAGTTTGGGTGGCTTTTATCAACTTGGATGGTCGAGCTGGTCGTTGAATGTCGCGAGGGTCCCGGTTCAAGGTCCAGTTCATCCATTGTTGTCAAACCGCGGTGTTGGCTTGGGGGAGAAATGCATCCCATGGGTCTTGGGAATCTCGGAACAGAAATCAGCAGAATTTTTTTCCTCGATGATACGCTGGACTTTGCTCGATACGGCGGAGCTGGATCACGAGAGGTCATGCCCCAAGAGTAAGATGTCTTAATTGAGGTTGGTGGTTTAATTGGCAAAGGTAATCAAGGACATCTTGATTTCATTTTCAATGACAAAAAGGAACCATTCTATATACCGAGTCCAAGAGGTTGGTGTCTGATGTTGGAAGTACGTAATAATAAAAACCGATGTGAACATATGTGCTTCGTAAGGTGCATACGCCAAGGTTGTAAATTTTGACAAATTGTTTGAGCTTTTTCTCCACCATGGTAATGGGAGAACCATTCAAGTAAAGTCCGTAAGAGAAGTAGATTGTCCTGATTAAGAGATGCTCCAGCAGAGAAACGGGAAGGATTAGCTTTAAGGTTGCATAAAGGATCGTTAGGCACCGTACCATAACACATCTTCGTGGTTTCTCCGATGGATCGCGGTTAAACCCAGCGAATAGATTTTCAAAGGAGAAAATGGAAAAGGTTCTCGTTACAAGGTAGGCTTTCAAGAAGAAAAGAGAGCTTTTCTGTAAACTCTCGATGGCTAAGACAAGAAAAGGTTTTATTAAAGGAAAAGTTTCGTGAGAGCTTGGGGTAAGTGATGAGATAATTGGAAAATGGTAGGAAAACAAGAGGGTTTCGAGAGTCCGAGAGCATATCGTGATAACCGATCCCTTTATACGCTTCGAAAAAAGTCATATTCGAAAACCAATCTTTAACTGGTAATATTGTTTTAATGCTTTACCTTTCAAATGAAAGATATCGAAGGCCGAAATTGTCCATGGACGAAAATGGTGTCCATCGATGATACTCAAACTTTTCGCCATTCTTTACCGCTAAGATTTTCAACACGCCACAGAAGGCTTCCGTGTCGAAAATGTCCACCAGTAGCGATAAAGTGTTCCTTGTCATTGAGTTCTTCGGCGAGGATGGCACCACGATTCATCACTTCAGATCCGTCTGTAAGATGCGCTGCCATCCTCAGAATCAACTTTAAAGGAGGCGGATTTTGCGCATGATCCGCTTAGGGTAGTGATAGCCACAAGATTCCATTCTCGGGGCTTCTTTTCAATAAAGCGAAAGATGATGAGTGTAATGATCCACATGTGGAGAAATCACTGACGTAATTGATAATGCCGAGAAACCGTGAATTTGGTTTTCGAAAGTCACTGATCCGAAAGTAAGCAATTCTTAAATGCTTTCGGCCGTAAGTGTCCATCTTTTATGATCATACCAAGGAATCTAATATTATCAGAAGAACGGTTTTTCATGATAACATAATTCCATGACTTTGATAAGACCACAGAATCGAAGTTAATACCGCTATGTTCATCATGCGAGCCCGAAAAAGCAAGATATCATCAATAAATCAACGACGAGGCAAAATGGGTCGGAAGATTTGGACCATGGATTTTGGAAACGGAGGGCGCTGAGGCCAAAGTGGCAGACGTCCATTGAAATGAGTATCGAATACAAAAAGCGGTTTTGTAACGCTCGGAGGGTTCAATGCCTAGTTGCCAAAAAAACCCGATTTTAAATCAAATTTTGAAAAGATCCGCATTTCGAGAAAAGTGAATATGCTTTGCTCGGGTAGCGAATTTGTCATCTTGTAAAACATGTTTAATGGTCGATGACTACTGCTTTTTTCCTGGACAATTTCAGAATGCTTTCAACATAAAAGGCAGTTCTATCGAGAACTCAGGGCTCAATTAAACCTCCAACAATCAGGAACATTCTTGTTGGCCAGAGTAAGTAAGGACTCATTCCCGGATGGTAGCTTTAGTTAATGTCTTCATTTAGTTCAAGGGTAACTTAACGAAGAAAGACTTATTTTTCCACAAGGATTTGTGAACTCGAACGGACTCGGATGTAAACTCAAAAGCTTGGTTGAAATATCCTGCAAAGACCGGGAGTTTCGCATAAATCAGAGAGTTTCGTAATGTCCTGAACGGTTCGAATAATGGATTCTAACTCGATTCCAAAGAGGAATGATTCGAGGTGTTCGATTTGCGGCGATGTCAAATCCTAACAAGATATCCTTATTAGCCGAACTAATAACCTCGTCCAAATGACACACTAAAAATTTAATACCAATGGGTTTTTGGTAATCAAAGAGGTGGTGAAGAGTTTGCCATCGACAAATGCCTTTCAAATGTTCTTCAAACCGTCCAATATTCACTAAGAATACGGGGTTCAACATGCTTCATTGGCACCAAAGATCTATACACCAATTGGAATGGGCCTTTGGAATTTTTGAGGCAAGATCTCGAGTTCACGGGATAGGAACCGAGTATCAAGGAGAGTAACTGCTTGGAAAATCACTGAGACTCACCGCCTCGAAAGTCAGAGGAATTTCAAGGGCGTAACACTGCTTCATCATTGTTCATCTTGTTCGTAGAAATAATTCCAGCTTCATCCGCGTGAGAGTAATCAGAAGATGCTCAACTAGCCGATGGATTTTTTCTTTGTCGGGACAATCTTTAAGATATGGCTTTTTCTCGCAGGAAGATCTACTGAGTGCTTTCGCTTAACGCCTCTCGAAGAGGATGATTTTCTTTCGAAAACCCCGTAGGCTTTCGGATCCGCGAGGTTCGAGGAGAATTTGAGTTTTAATTTCAAAATGCCATTTTTCTTCGAATCGCAATCTAACTTTTTCGTGGCATTTGACCGCAAATAAGGCTTTTTGCAAGCACTTCTGAAAGCGTTCTTTGTCTTTCAACAGCTCTTTTGAAAAACTGCTTTTGCTCGCAAAGTTTAAGACAAGTTTTGCAATTCGGAAGATTTTGCCAAGAGAGATGTTGTTCAGTGGAAAGATCGATGCCGCGAGTTGTCTCTCGATGCCTGAGTTCTTCTAAGCGGAAGCCGTAAAGATGTTTAATGTCGGCTCATCAATCCATTGCTTATAGAATAAAGGGACATTCGCTTATACGAAGTCAAGATCCTTAGATCGAGGGAGCAAAGATTTCACGTTGAGATAATCTCGCCTAAAGCCTTCAAAGACCGGCAGGGGTCGCCAAGGAATTGATCATGCTAAGTACAAAGCACTTAAACTTCGGAAGGTCAACAAACCTGTAATCACAGTATTGGCCTAACGAATCAAACCAATCTCTAGAGTAACAAACGAAAAGAAATTTCTCAAGGATCGATTGAAGTTGTCCCGGTCTTAAGATTCCTGAGGTCAATCCAGTGCACATTTCATTGAGTGGCCACGCCCATTTATGATGGAAGATCATCAAATGTGAACCACGGGCCATTTGACGTATTTTTGCCAGATGGATCGTCCTGGTGGAGTTTGCTCAGGGCGTAAGATTCGCATATCTTCTTCAACTTCCGGCCGAATATCAACATACGGGTCCTGAGGGGAGGTCGCCTCGAGGAGGTTGATCAAAGTCCATCAAGATTCTCGGTGATATCAAGATAGGAATTTTCGTAATCACCTGGACGCCGATTCTCAGACGCTTTGTAGGCTATCTCAAATAAATGAGATTCAATCGTAAGTTCGTCAGATGGACGGTGATCAAGCAAAGAACCCATGTTCTTTATCCTGATCGGGTAGGACCCATAATGGAGCTAAGCCTGATGGCAGCAGAACTAGAGATGGTCGTGGGCCGTATGAAGAGGCGGTGTCGAGGTCATACGAGGTTCGCTTTAGTTGGTGGCAAAGGATTGTCTCAAAAAGAGCATAGTCATGCCAAATAACTCAATACTGCTTATTAGAGAAAGCATGTAGGCAAAAGGATGATAAGTCGGATCCGAAGGATGGGTGAGCGGAAAGCTCTGCTCAATTCTGGGCAAGTTCAACTCGATTTCTTTCTTTCGTCAAATTCGACCATCAGATTCTGGGCAAGGCATGGCTCGTAACTCAATCGAAATGGGAAGATTTTTTCCACAGATCCTGCAAGTAACCGCGGGCCAAGATTTCAATAAAAACAAAAAAGGTGCCTTTCAATAATCATCGCTTGCCAATCATCCCAAAGTTAGGGACAATTTCACACATGCCTCAACCAGGCAAAACCACCATCAGATCCTCCACCTCCACCAGCCTCCACTTACCGAAATTAAATGGATCACAAACATCAACTGAGATTCCATCACCAATTCCCAAACCCAACACCTATCGTCCAACCAATGATGTTTTCTCTACCTCTCCGACATTCTTCTTCCTTTCCTCCTTCGAACTTCTAAAACGTGTTCAAACCATTTATCCTTCACCTATTACTCCCGCCACCGGAGTAAACCTCAATCACCCTCAACTGCAAACTCCAAAATGCCAGGCCCAAAATGACATTTTTTCCTTGTGATCTTAATTCAAAATTGCACATCATATAATCATCATATTCTTCTTCCCAATCATCCCAGCAGGGACAATGTGGGACACACATGCCTAATCATCCCATAGGAAGTGGGTCACAGTTGTGATCGATAAACAGGTAACCTTCTGACAATTAAACCTCAGAACGGGCAGATCTTCCCGAGCCGTCTGAACAAATGCGATCATCAAGAATAAAAGCGAGAGCCGGCGAGGCTCTCGAGCACCGGAGGTTTGGTCATTCGACTGCTCCATCTTGTCGCCTTTCAAACATACTTTCGATGTCCGAATAGAGTCAGATTGTGAACTGCTCATAGTTGAGATCCATTCTGGCAAGCTTGATGAAAGACGGGAATTTGTCTTCGGGATCCGGATGATTGCCTGGATCCGTCAGATTCGCTAACCACGTAGGTGTCGAGTGCGTTTTGAGCCAGAGATCTAAGGAAAATGCTTAAAGCGTTTTTGACATGAGGTATATCTGTTTAAACCCGAGCTTATGGACCATCGTCCAAAGAACGCTTTTAACTGTTGCTAGTTCGTATAACAACGCCACGCATTTCAATTCCCTAAATGGTATCGTAGCCATACACCTCCTTGAAAACCTCGCTTTTCTAAACTCCCCGCTTTCATGCTCAAATGGTATAATTTAAGTCTTTTCTTTTTCGATCCATGACTTCAGACGCAGAGAGAATTTCTCATTCATGGCTTCTACTTCTCTTCCAATCCTTCACCTCCGCCATTTCTTCTTCTACTCTTTCTTTGTCAAATCTCACTTCTCATACCGCCAACAAAATTGAAAAATCTTGTAGAATACTCCTACATCCCGAATCCCCCAAATCAGAATCTTCATACCCTCTCCTCTTTCTTTACCAACTATACAAACGCCCAGCTTCACCCGCAGATCCGTACTCTCATATCCACCAAGACCAATTTAATATATCCAAACCGATCAACGTTCTCCCAAGCAACCCCATTGAAAGTAATATGTCACTTTGACATCCCTCCAATTGATTTCCAACCTAAACGCCGGTTTTACCCATCTCCATCTTGAGGCATCGATTAATCCTTACTCTTCATTAAGAAAAGTGATTACCTACACTGCCTTGCTTGATACT
The DNA here is from genome assembly GCA_030448925.1 of Citrus cavaleriei. NCBI lineage: Eukaryota > Viridiplantae > Streptophyta > Magnoliopsida > Sapindales > Rutaceae > Citrus > Citrus cavaleriei. The sequence goes on from JAUJEN010000205.1 coordinate 50,198, forward strand.
CCGCTTAAATAAGACTAAGATGTCATATTCCAGACCGCCCTCACAACCCTTCACGCAGAAGTGTTTTACCACTTTCTATCCCAATTTCAACCTTTCTCCAAGATCCAAATTTGCCCACAACCTTGAAAGTCCAAGTTCGATTCAAGGCGTCAACAAATTTCTTCCTCGCAAAAATTGCCACTTTACACCACCAACCCCATGTGCTTCAAAATCATGCCTTAGATCTCCCCACCTGCAACACCACTGACACTCACGGTGTTAGCAGAATCCCACTGATCCCCACAATCATCCGCATCCCAAGACAAATTTCACATGAGCTCATGCTTTATGCCACTTGAACGATCTCCAACTACCCACAATTAATACACCCTATTCCACATCCGAAAAGTATGTTTCAAAAGACGACAAGACGGAACAAATAACGACTTTTTGTCCCATGTAACCAAACCATCGATCCTCCACCTCCACCACTCCATTACCCGCTTACCGAAGTTAACTTAAATGGATTGCCAAACATTGCAACCGAGATTCCATCACCACTCCCAAAACCCAACACCTATCGTCTAACCACGGTGCTCAGATGATGTTTTCTCTACCTCTTCCGACACTCTTCTTCCTTTCCTCCTTCGAACCCTACACCGATCCCCAACGAAATGTGTCCAAACCCTTTATCCCTTCACCTATTACCTCCACCGCCACCCCCCCTAAACCTTTTCAATCACCCTCAACTGGCAAACTCAAAATGCCAGTGGCCCAAATGATACTTTGTTGCATCTTAATTCAAAAGTCGAGCACATCAATGAATCCAATGATTGAGACCAAGGTCGACTCCATCATCGCACGTACGCAGCAGATCCACCAAAATCTTCACTCCCGAATCCAACTCGATTCAGAAAGTTACGAGCCATGCTTGCCTACGTACAGGGTCCGTGACTCAAAAAAGGAAAGGGAAATCAGCGCTTAAAGTTTCGAATCTGCCCAGATTGAACTGAAAAACAGTAGACCTACCCTTTCACCACTTCACCTCCTATCCCTTCCATCGTCCAACTTATCATCCTTTGCTCTACGCTTTCTCCTATTAAACAAGATGACCTTCCAAGTTATTTATGACTCATACTCTTTTCAGCAGACAACTTTGCCACCACCACCTAAACCTAAACCTAAACTCTCGAATCGCAGCCTCGACCTGCCCCTCTTCATCCTTCCTCTCTGACCATCCCTGGCCAACCATCTCCTAGTTCTACATCAACATCACCGCTAGCTCCATTATCAGTCCCTACCCAATCCAAGGATAAAGAACCCATAAACCAGGGGCTTTATCGCTTCACACCAAATACCCATCCATCTCCCGATGACCACCAAACTTCGATTCAAATCTAGTCTTCAGATAAATTTCTACCGAACCGATACGTAATCTTCAAGATCCACCAAAGGATTCTGAAAATTCCTACCCGATATCACTGTAATCTGACGGCCCAACCTCGATCAACCTCCTCAAGGCCAAACCTCCCTCCGCATCTATACGTTGATATTCCTTCGTAAGTCAAGAAGATATGCCAATCTTTCCGCCACAAACCAAACTCCACCAACCTGCATCTAATCCATCTAGCCAAAATCGTTAAATGGCCCATGGTTCACATTTCGATGATCTTCCATCTCATAAATGGCGGATCGACTCAATGAAATGTCTGCCGGATTGACCTCCGATGCTAAGCATCAGAGCAACAACTCAATCGGCCCTTAGAGACTCATACTGCTTTACGGTGCTCCAAGAGATCGGTTTGATCTAGGCCAATACCGCCACCATATTGTTGACCTTCCCCAAGTTTCAAGTGCTTTCATTTCACCTCATGATCAATTCCTTTCTTCCGCAGCCTTTCGCTAAGCAGAGATTATCTCAACATGAAACGCCGCTTCTCAACGCTAAGGATCTTGACTTCCATTATAAATGCAATGTCCTCGCTATTCTATAAGTTTAATGGATTCAACGAAATCGACATTAAAGCATGTCTTTTCGCTTCCTTCCGTAAGAACTCCAACCCGACATCCAGAGACAACTCACAAGATCCAATCTTTCCTCTAGACAACATCTCTTCTTGGCAAAATCTTCCACTTTTGCCAAAACTTGTCTTCGACAAACTTTACAGCAAAACAAGCTTTTTCAAAGAATCGCTGAAGACAAAGAACCTTCCGGCTTTGCAAAAGCCTTATTTGCGCATCAAATGCCACAAGAAAAGGATCATTGACAGCTCAAAGAAAAAATGGCATTTTCGGAAATTCAAAACTCCAGAATTCTCCTCCAAACCTCGCAGATCCCGAAAGCCCTACAGGTTTTTCAGAAAGAAATCATCCTCTTCCAGAGACGTTAAACGAAAGCACTCAAGTAGATGCTATCTGCAAGAGAAAAGGCCACTATGCTAAAGATTGTCCCAACAAAAGAGAAAAATCCATCCGGCTAGTTGAGCATCTTCAAGCAACTACAGACACTTCTCCCGCCATTTAACCGAATTCTATTTCTCCTGAACAAGATGAACCCAATGACGAAACAAGTTGTTCGCCTTCGTAATTCCTCCGATCAGATAAAGGACTGCCTCAAGTGATTTTCTCCACCAACAAGCATTTCCTCCTTGATACTACAGCTTCCTATCCCATCCATCAAACTCCGATCTTGCCCTCAAAATTCCAAAGCGCCCATTCCAAAGAATCGGTCTTATAGACACGTGCCCAACGAAGACGTTGAACCCCCATATTCTTCCATCGTAATATTGGACCCAGAACATTTCAAAGTCACAATGGCAAACTCTTTCACCACCTCTTTGATACCAAAAACCCATCAGGTATTCAAATTTTCCCAAATCAGGTCTATTCGACCTATTTCAACCCTTCCTAATAAGGATATCTGTTGTGATTTGACATCCTTCACCAAATCAAACACCTCCAAATCATTCCCCTGAACTGAAGTTAAGTCCATGTTCAAACCATTCACATTCTCAAATCTCTACAATTTGTCCGAAACTCCCGCCTACCGTGATATTTCAACCAAGCTGAAGCTTCCAGTCCCATTCCCGAAGTTCACCCATCCAAATCCTCAGGGAAAAGTCTTTCTTCATTAAGTTACCCTTCAAACTAAATGAAGACATTAACCCAACTAAAGTTACCCATCCGTGAACGAGTCCTTCGACTTACTCCTAGCCCAACAAGAATGTTCACAATTGTTAGCCTAATCGAGCCCATAAGTTCTCAATGGCTTGCCTTTTTACGTTGAAAAGCATTCTAAATTGTCCCGAGGAAAGAAACGACTAGTCATCGACTACCAGCCATTAAACATGTTTTTACAAGATGACAAATTCCCTTTACTCTCACGATAAAGCATGTTCACTTTTCTCAAAATGCCCAGATCTTTTCAAAATTCGATTTAAAATCAGTTTTTGGCAACCAGGCATCAACCCTCCGAACGCTATAAAACCGCCAGTATTCTAATGCTCATTTCCAATGGACCGTCATTCTACCCTTTGGCCTCAAATCGCCTCCATTTTCCAAAATCCATGGTCCAAATCTTCCAACCCATTTTGCCTCATGTATCGATTTACATCGATGATATTCTTGCTTTTTTCAGTTCACACGATGAACATCGCCACCGTTAACTCAATTCTACGGTCTTATCCAAAGTCACGGAATTACGTTATCCGCCAAGAAAAGCACCATTGCTACAGATAATATCAATTCCCAGGTATGATCATAAAGATGGACACTACCAGAAAGTTACATTGCAAGAATTGCTTCACTTTTCCAGATCGAACTTTCCAAAAGGCAAATTCAACAGCTTTCTAAGATATCAATTACATCCGCGATTTCTCCCACATGCGGATCATTACACTCATCATCTTTCTAGCTTTTATTGAAAAGGTTCCCTGTAACGGAATGTCATTAACCGCCACTACCCTAAAGCAGATCGCGAAAACCGCCTCCTTTAAAGTTGATTACAGATGGCAAGCGATCTTACGATGATGCAAGTGATGAATCATGGGTGCCATCCTCCTCAAGAACTCAATGACAAGAACACTTTATCGCCTACGCTAATGGACATTTTTTCTCGACACATAATGTACACTACCATACAAGGTTCAAAGAAATCTTACGCAAAAGAATGGCATCAAAAGTTCGAGTATCATCCGATCGGACACCATTTTCTCATCCGAACGACAATACCTTTCCCCTAATATCTTTCATTTCAGGTAAACTGTTCTCAAACAATGTTACTCGGATTAAAGATCGGTTTTCCAACATATGACTTTTCACATATAAAGGGATCCTGCACTTATCCCCGATATGCTCTCTGCATCTCCAAACCACAAAACCCTCTCACCTTGTTTTCCACCACCTACCATTTTCCAATTATCTCCATGGCTACATCACTACCCCCAGAAGCTCTCACCAAGAAAACTTTTCCCTTTAATAAAACCTTTTCTTCTGTCTTCGCCATCCAAGAGTTTGCAAGAAAAGCTCTTTTCGCTTTCACGAAAGCTACCTTGTAATGTAACCTTCCATTTTCCTCCTTCCACCCGTAAAATCTGCTCTTACATGTTTAACCTCGATCCATCCAGAGAAACCATCAAGATGTAGGTACATCCTAAGCCTAACAAATTTTATGCAACCAAGCTAATCCTTCCCATTTCTCCTACTGGAAAGCATCTCCTTAATCCGCATAATGCTACTTTACCGGACTTTATTGAACGGTTCTCCCATACCACGCGGAGAAAGAAGTTCCAAATAACCGTCCAATTTACAACCTCGAATATGCATCAAGCACATATGTTCACATCGCTTTTATTATTCATGTGCCATACTTCCAACATCCAGACACCAACCTCTTTGGACTCAAGATCGTATACGAATGGTTCATCGACCACATCTAAATTGCTATCGAAAATGAAATCCAAGATGTCCTTCACAATTACCTTTGCCAATTAAACCACCAACCTCCGCCACTTAAAGACATCTTCCACACCTCCTTAGGCCCACAACATGACCTCCTCATGATCCCCACTCCATCCGCCATATCCAAACCAAAGTCCACCGGTATCATCATCAAGGAAGAAAAACCAGACACACCGATTTCGCTCCAGATTCCCAAGACCCACGGATGCATTTCCCTAAGCCAACACCTTCACCAGTTTCCCCAACCAACAATGGATGAACCTGGACCTTCTGAACCAGGACCCTCCACCCAACATTCCAAACGACCAACTCAACCATCCAAAGTTGACAAAGCCACCCAAACTTCCCCTAAGTATACTCCAAAGTGTACTCCAAGAGCATACAATTGCCCTCATCCACCATGCCGTGGTCCCTCCTGTAAGCATCCAAAGCTCTCCAAAACGTTTTTCCAAAGGCATCATCACTCTGGTGATACGGACTGGCAACTGACATCCAAGACGACACATGAATCTCCGCCTCCATAAAGTTGCTTGTCTTGTTGCTTTCAATATATTAGTTTGTCTTGTTGTATTGATTTTGTTTTACTTTATGTTTTTGTCTTGCTTGTCTTTACGCTTTTTGCCACAGAAAGTCTTTGTAAGCATGCATGTAAAAGTCTTGTAAGCATGCTTTATCTTTGTCCACTTGTCCAAGTCTTGATCGGGCTTAGCTTTTCTAAAAGGTGCCATAGGTCTTAATCACTGAGTAGTCCTAATCTCAAGGATCCCCATGCCTCTTTTATTTTTGCTTTTACAAAACAAGACAGTGGTCCTGGCCCTATCTTCTCGAGCATCCTCCTATATAAAGGATTCTCCTCCCTCAGTAAGCGATGATCGAATCGAATAAGTTTCGAAAGAAATAAACCTCGTGTTTTCTCTTCCAACATGAATCTTAAACCTCTTCTCTCTCTCTAAATGAAGTTCTAAGAAAGAAAAGAATAAAGAATTAAATTTGTTCATTTTGAAAACCTAAGTATGCTTCAGACTTGCCTTCCAAAGAAGGATCCCGCATCGTAAAACTTTGACCATTTCTTATCCGGGTACTGCTTTAGATCAAAGCAGAAGTCCTGCTTGTATAACCTGAGAAAATGCTTTAAAGGTTTTTGATTACAGAGGTATATCTACCGAAACCCGAGCTCATGACATCGTCCAAAGAATGCTTTAACTGTCATAGTTCATAACAACGCCTAACGTATTTTCAATCGCTTTCTAAACTAATCAGAGCCATACCGGTCCTTGAAACCTGTTTTCTAAACTCCTGTTTTCATGCTCAAAATGGTATAATTTAAGTCTTTTTCTTTTTTGCTCCATAGACTTCAGACGCAGAGAGAATTTCTCATTCATGGCTTCTACTTCCTCTTCCAATCCTTCAACTCCGCCATTTTTCTTCTACTCTTTCTTTGCCGAACTCGTGACTTCTATAATCGCCAACAAAATTGAAAATCTTGTATCACTCCTACATCCCCTAATCCGCCTAAATCAAGAATCTTCATACCCTCTCCTCAAATTTCACCAACTATACAAACGCCCCAGCTTTTTTACCCAGATCCGTGACTTCACATCCACCAAGACCTCACCCTAAAGAATATATCCAGTCTTCTCGCCTGGATCAATGTTCTCTCCAAGCAACCCCTGCTGAGCAATATGTCACTTCGACATCCCTCCGAATTGATTTCCAACCTAAACGCCGGTTTTACCCATCTCCATCTTTGAGGCATCGACAATCCTTACTCTTCATGGAAGAAAGGATTACCGTTACATACTGCCTTGCTATGCTTGATACCCGTTTAAATAAAGATCAAGATGTCATATCGACTGCCCTCACAACCCTTCACGCAGAAGTGTTTTACTCACTTTCTATCCCAATTTCAACCTTTCTCTCCAAGATCCAAATTTGCCCACAACCTTGAAAGTCCAAGTTCAGATTCAAGGTGCTGAACAAATTTCTTCTGCAAAAAGTGCCACTTTACACCACCAACTGGTCTACATGTGCTTCAAAATCATGCCTTAGATCTCCCCACCTGCACACTCGACACCCTCACGGTGTTAGCAATCCGACCAGATCCCCACAATCATCCGTATCCCAAGACAAATTCCTCATGAGCTCATCAAGCTTATGCCACTTGAACGGATCTCCAACTATGAACAGCTCCACAATACAGCCTATTCGACATCCTCAAAGTATGTTTGAAAGATCACAAGATGGAATGTAATGACCTTAAACCACCTCCCAACTCCACAAGAGCCTCCTGGCCTCCTTTACTTATTCTTCAATGATCACAAATTGCTCGCAAGAAGATCTCCCATTACAGTGGTTTAATTCGGTTACCTGCTTATCCAGCCAAGCACAACGGCCACTTCCTATGGGATGCCCCTGGTTCCGGCATGTGTGACCCAAATTGTCCCTGCTGGGATGATTGGGAAGAACACGATGATTATGCAACCACAAGAAAAAGAAACCTAAAAGGAAAAAACTTCTTGTCCCATGTAACCACTCAACTTAAACCACCATCGATCCTCCACCTCCACCACCCATTACCCGCTTAATTAAAAGAACTTAAATGATCCAAACATTGCAAACTGAGATTCCATCACCACTCCCAAACCCAACACCATCGTCCAACCAATCGGTTTGTATGTTTTCCTCTACCTCTTCCGACACTCTTCTTCCTTTCCTCCTTGAACCCCACACCATCCCCAACGAAATGTTGTGTCCAAACCTTTATCCCTTCACCTATTACCTCCATCGCCACCGAGCTCCCCTAAACCTTTTGAATCACCTCAACTGCAAACTCAAAATGCCAGGCCCAAAATGATACTTTGCAGATCTAATTCAAAATGAGTACATCAACCATAACAACAGATTGAGACTGTTGTCGACTCCATCACGCACAGATGCAAGCAGATCCACCAAAAATCTTCACTCCGGAATTGGCCAACTCTTCAGAAGTTATTTAGCCATGCTTGCCCACAGATACAGTGGTCCAGAATTTGACCAAAAGGAAAGGGAAATCAGGCGCTTAAAAGCTGAACTTGCCCAGATTGAATCTGAAAAACAGAGACCTACCCTTTTCACCACTTCACCTCCTATCCCTTCCATCGGTCCAACTTATCATCCTTTTGCCTCTATGCTTTCTCCTATTAAACAGTATGACCCTTCCAAGTTATTTGGCATGACTCATACTCTTTTCAGAGACAATCCTTTGCCACCACCACCTAAACCTAAACCCAAACCTCGACCGCAGCCTCGACCTGCCCCTCTTCATCCTTCCTCTCTGACCATCCCTGGCCAACCATCTCCTAGTTCTACACTGCCATCACCGCTAGCTCCATTATCAGTCCCTACCCAATCCAAGGATAAAGAACCCATAAACCGCCATCGCCACACACCCATCCATCTCCTGCATTTACCAAACTTCGATTCAAATCTAATGCTTCAGATAGCCTCACCGAATCGACATGTAATCTTCAAAGATCCACCAGTGATTCTGAAAATTCCTATGCTGATATCACCAGAATCTTGATGGCCCAACCTGATCAACCTCCTCAAGGCCAAACCTCCCCTCCAGACCCATATGTTGATATTCCTTCAGAAGTTGAAGAAGATATGCCTGAATCTTCTGCCACAAACCAAACTCCACCAACCTGCACTAATCCATCTAGCCAAAATCGCTAATGGCCCACGGTTCACATTTGATGATCTTCCATCTCATAAATGGCGTGACCGACTAATGAAATGTCCGCCGATTGACTTCCAGACAAGAGAGCAACAACTCAATCAGAGATTTTACTGCTTCACGGGTGCTCTAAGAGATTTTGATTCATAGGCCAATACCGCCAATTACGCTTGTTGACCTTCCGGTTTCAAGTGCTCACAGCATTTCATGATCAATTCTCATTCTTCTCAGCTTCGTCGCAGACGAGATTATCTCAACATGAAATGCTGCTCCCTCAATGCTAAGGATCTTGACTTCCATTATAAGCGAATGTCCCTGCTATTCTATAAGCTTAATGGATTCAATGAGCCGACATTAAAGCATGTCTTTCTGGCTTCCCTTCCAGAAGAACTCCAACCCGACATCCAGAGACAACTCACAGCATCCAATCTTTCCCTAGACAACATCTCTCTTGGCAAAATCTTCCAGCTTGCCAAAACTTGTCTTGACAAACTTTGTGAAAGCAAAAATGCTTTTTCAAAGAACTCTGAAAGACAAAGAACCTTTCCAAGTGCTTGCAAAAGCCTTATTTGCGATCAAATGCCACAAGAAAAGGATCATGCAGCTTCAAAGAAAAATGGCATTTTCGAAATTCAAAACCTGCACTCTCCTCCAAACCTCGCAGATCCCGGAAGCCCCATGTTTTTCAGAAGAAATCATCCTCTTCCGTAGACGTTAAACGAAAGCACTCAAGTATGCTTCATCGCAGAGAAAAGGCCACTACGCTAAAGATCGTCCCAACAAAAGAGAAAATCCATCCTGGCTTGAGCATCTTCAAGCAACCATGATTACTTCCGCCATATGAACGGAATTCTATTTCTCAGAACAAGATGAACCCAATGATGAAATAAGCAGCTTCTTCGTAATTCCTCCGATCAGATAAAGGACTGGGCCTCAAGTGATTTTCCATCAACAGTCACTCTCCCTTGATACTACAGTTCCTATCCCATCCATCAAACTCCAGATCTTGCCCTCAAAATTCCAAAGGCCCATTCCAGCAATTGGTCTTATAGATACTGGTGCCCAACGCAGCATGTTAAACCCCCATATTCTTCCATCAGAATATTGGACTCAGTCTGAAGAACATTTCAAAGCTGTCAATGGCAAACTCTTCACCACCTCTTTGATTACCAAAAACCCATTGGTATTCAAATTTTCCCAAATTGTGTCATTCGACCAAGGTTATTGGTTCAACCCTTCCTAATAAGGATATCTTGTTAGGATTTGACATCCTCCACAAAATCAAACACCTCCAAATCATTCCTACTGAACTGAAAGGTCCATGTTCAAACCATTCACGACATTCTCAAACTCTACAATTTGTCCGAAACTCCCTTACCTGATATTTCAACCAAGCTTTCGAAGTTTCAGTCCCATTCGAGTTCACCCATCCAAATCCTTGAAAATAAGTCTTTTCTTCATTAAGTTACCTTCAAACTAAATGAAGACATTAACCCAACTAAAGCTACCCATCCAGTGAACGAGTCCTTCTGACTTACTCCTAGCCCAACAAGAATGTTCACAATTGTTAGCCCAAGGTTTAATTGAGCCCACAAGTTCTCAATGGGCTTGCCAAGCCTTTTATGTTGAAAAGCATTCTGAAATTGTCCGAGGAAAGAAACGACTAGTCATCGACTACCAGCCATTAAACATGTTTTTACAAGATGACAAATTCCCTTTACCTCGCCGACAAAGCATGTTCACTTTTCTCAAAAATGCCCAGATCTTTTCAAAATTTGATTTAAAATCAGGTTTTTGGCAACTAGGCATTGAACCCTCCGAACGTTACAAAACCGCTTTTTGTATTCCCAATGCTCATTTCCAATGGACCGTCCTACCCTTTGGCCTCAAAACTGCCCCCTCCATTTTCCAAAAATCCATGGTCCAAATCTTCCAACCCATTTTGCCTCATGCATTGATTTACATTGATGATATCTTGCTTTTTTCAGGCTCACATGATGAACATCGCCAGCTGTTAACTCACCTCATTCTATGGTCTTATCCAAAGTCATGGAATTACGTTATCCGCTAAGAAAAGCACCATTACATGATAATATTGAATTCTTGTATGATCATAAAAGATGGACACTACCCAGAAAGACATTGCCCAAGAATTGCTTCACTTTCCGCACAAGAACTTTCCAAAAGGCAAATTCAATGCTTGATTATCAATTACATCCGTGATTTCTCCCACATGCGGATCATTACACTCATCATCTTCGCTTTTATTGAAAGAAGCCCCCGTAATGGAATGTCGACCACACAACCGTCCGCCACTACCCTAAAGCGTATCGCAAAAATCCGCCTTTTAAAGTTGATTATGATGGCAAGTTTCATCTACGTACGATGCAAGTGATGAATCCGCTGGTGCCATCCTCCTCAAGAACTCAATGACAAGGAACACTTTATCGCCACGCTTAGTGGACATTTTTCTCGACACGTACACTACCATAGGTTCAAAGAAATCTAACAGAAGAATGGCATCAAAAAGTTTGAGTATCATCCGACACCATTTTCATCCGAATGGGACAATTTTCCCAATATCTTTCATTTGAGTGTAAACTGCTCCCTAAACAATGTTACTCGATTAAAAGATTGGTTTTCCAAATATGACTTTCACCAAGCATATAAAGCGGATCCTGTAATCCTTATCCCCGCTTATGCTCTCCATCTCCTAACCACAAAACCCTCTCACCTTGTTTTCCTGCACGTACCATTTTCCAATTATCTCCACGGCTACATCACTACCCCCCGTAAGCTCTCCTCACCAAGAAAACTTTTCCCTTTAATAAAACCTTCTTCGCTCTTCGCCATCCAAGAGTTCGCAAGAAAAGCCTTCTTCGCTTCTTTCATGAAAGCTCACTTGTAACAGAACCTTTCCATTTTCCTTTCCACCCGTAAAATCTGCTCCTGTTTAACCTCGATCCATCCGTAGAAACCATCAAGATGTAAGCATGTACATCCTACAATGTACCTTTATGCAACCAAGAATCCTTCCCATTCTACTTTAAAGCATCTCCTTAATCCGCAAATGCTACTTCTTTAGATTATTGAACGGTTCTCCCATACCACGGTGGAGAAAGTTAAGTTCAACAACTGTCTCGAAATTTCAACCTTGAGCGCGTGCACTTCATATATGTTCACATCAGCTTTATTATTCACAGCCACTTCCAACATCCACACCAACCTCTTTTGGACTCAAGATCGTATACGAATGGTTCATCACATCACATCTAAATTGCCAAAAAGAAATCCAAGCTTCACAATTACCTTTAATTCCACCAACCTCACTTAAAAGACATCTTCCACAAGGCCCACAACATGACCTCCTCTGAAGACATGATCCCCACTCCATCCGCCATCCAAACCAAAGTCCACCCAGAATCATCAAGGAAGCTAAAACCAGATACACCGATTTCCCGTTCCAGATTCCCAAGACCCATGGATGCATTTCCCCCTAAGCCAACACCTTCACCAGCTTCAACCAACAATGGATGAACTCGACCTTCAACCAGACTCCACCTCCAATACATTCCAAACGACTGTACAAAAACCATCCAAAGTCGACAAAGCCACCCAAACTTCCCCTACATAACAAAGTGTACCAAGAGCATACAATTTTATCGCCTCATCCACCATGCCGCCTCCCCGCAGCATCCAGTTTCCTCCAAAACGCTCTTTCCAAAGTATCATCACTTGATACGGACTCGGCAAAGGATACATCCAAGACGAATACATGAATTCCGCCCATAAAGTTGCTTGTCTTGTTGTTTAATAAAGTAGTTTGTCTTGTTGTAATCATTATGTTTTACTTATGTTTTGGCTTTGTCTTACGCTTCCGGTTTTGCCAAAAGTCTTTGTAAGGCATGCATGTAAAGTCTTTTGTAAGATGCATCTTTTGTCCACTTGTCTCAAGTCTTGAAATCGGGGCTTTAGCTTTCTAAAAGGTACATAGGTCTTAATCACTTGAGAAGTCCTAATCAAGGATCCTCAATGCCTCTTTTATTTTGCTTTTTGCAAAACAAGATAGGTCCTGCCCCATCTTCTCGAGCATCCTCCTCTATATAAAGGATTCTCTCCCTTGTAAGGATAAGATCTAATCTAATAAAACCGATGTTAACATAAACTCGTGTTTTCTCTTTTTCCAACATGAAATTTCCTCTTCTCTCTCTCTCCAACTGAAGTTCTAAGAAAGAAAAGAATAAAGAATTAAATTTGTTCATTTGAAATCCTATGAAGTATGCTCGTGACTTGCCTTCCAAGTAGGACCGTGGTATCGAAAACTTTCACCATTTCTTATCACCTGCTTACCATAACAGAAGTCTCTGCTGGGTTGTATAACCCGAGAAAAATGCTTAAAAGGTTTTGATTACGAGGTATATCGGAAACCCGAGCTATGACTTCTCATAAGGCTTAACTGCTAGTCAGTTCGATAGCTTTTCTCGCAAGAACTCTTGGATCGGCGAAGATGTGTTAAAAGGTTTTATTAAAGCGGAAAGTTTTCTTGGTGAGAGCTTCGGGTAGTGATGTAGCATGGAGATAATTGGAAACGGCAGCAAGGAAAACAAGTAGGGTTTTCATGGTTTGAGAGAGCATAAAGGTGGGATAAGCGCCCCAGATCCCTTTATATGCTTCGACTGAAAAAGTCATATTTTAAAACCAATCTTTTAACTGAAAGTAACATTGTTTCGGAATGCTTTACCTTTCAAATGAAAGATATCGGGAAGGTCGGCCCATTCGATGAGAAATGGTCCGATCGCATGATACTCAAACTTTTCGATGCCATTCTTTACCGCTTAAGATTTCTTCAACACGCCATTTTTAGGTTTCCGTGTCGTAAAATGTCCACTAGCGAGATGGCAAAGTGTTCTTGTCATTGAGTTTCTTCGAGAGGATGGCACCCTACGATCTATCACTTGACCGTCTGTGAAGAGCACGCCGCCATCCTCGTGAATCAACTCTTAAATCAGTGAAGCGAGGCGGATTTGGCGCGATCCGCTTAGTGCAGGTAAGGATGCAGTCTGTGTATCAAGATTCCATTCCGGGGCTTTTTCAATAAAGTCAAAGATGATGAGTGTGAATGGATCCACACGGGGAGTGAAATCACACTGATAATTGATAATGAAACCGTTGAATTTGCCTTTTCGAGCCGGGCACGATCCGGAAAGGAAGCAATTTTTCACAATGTGCTCTCCAGGTAGGTCCATCTTTATGATTACCTGCCAATTCAATATTATTCAGTAGCAATGAACGGTGCTTTTCTGATGGATAACATAATTCCATGACTTTGGATAAGCACTACAATCGACCGAAGTTAACAAGCATGATGCTCATCTGGGCGCGGTTCAAATTTCTAAAGCAAGATATCATCAATAAATCAATGCAATGAGGCAAAATGGGTTGGAAGATTTGGACCATGGATTTTTAAAAATGGAGGGGCGCTTGAGTGCCAAAGGGTAGACGGGTCTATCATTGGAATGAGTACATCGGGAATACAAAAAGCAGAACGTCGGAGGTTCAATGCTGCTGCCACAAAACCTCGATTTTAAATCAAATTTTGAAAAGATCTGGCATTTTTCGAAAGTGAACATGCTTTTATCGGGCGGTGGTGCGGAATTTGCTCATCTGTAAAAACATTGTTTAATGGCGGTAGCTCTATGACTAGTCAATGCTTTTCCTGACAATTTCGTAATCGCTTAACATAAAAAGCTACTGCAAGCCTATTGAGAACTTCTAGTGGCGCTTCACTAAACTCTCAACAATAATCGCGGGAATATTCTTCACGGTTAGAGGCCGGAGCGTAAGGACTCATTCCTGGATGGGTAAAGCGCTTTTTATTGTTATGTCTTACTTAGTTACGCGGTAACTTAACGAAGAGCATCATTTTCCACAAGGGATTTTACGGTGAACCTAATCGGGACTCGGACGTAAAACTCAAAAGTCAGTTGAAATATCTCGGTAAGACCTGAAGTTTTGCATAAATTGTAGAGTTTCCTGAACGTCCAGAATGGTCGAAACACGGACTTAACTCGATTCCAGGGGAATGATTCGAGGTGTTTGATCAGCTATGGCGATGTCAAATCCTACACAAGATATCCTCTATTAGAAGTTGAATCCAATAACCTCGTCCAAATGACAGTTACTTGGGAAAATTTGAATACCAATGGGTTTTTGGTAATCAAAGAGGTGGTGAAGTAAGAGGTTGCCATTGACAGCCTTTTGAAATGTTCTTCAAACCGGGGTCCAATATTCTACTGGAAGAATACGTTCAACACGCTCACGCGGGCACCAAAGATTCATAAGCACTAATCATTGAATGGGCCTTTTGAATTTCTCGGTGGCAAGATCCTGAGTTTGATGGATCGGATAGAACCTCAGAGTATCAAGGAGAGTAATCAAGCAGGAAAATCACTTCAGACCGGTCATCGTCTCGAAATGTGAGGAATTCCGGCGGCTTACTGCTTCATCACTGTCTATCTTGTCGAGAAATCAATCACTTTATCTGCGCATGAGAGAAGTAATCATTGCTTGAAGATGCTTCAACCACGATGGATTTTTCTTTCTCTCTGGCTGGACACCCAGCATAGCTGGCCTTTTCTGCAAGACGTAAAGCGATCTACTGAGTGCTTTCGCTTAACGCCTCCGAAGAGGATGATTTCTTTCCAAAACCCGTAGGCTTTCGATCTCGCGAGGTTCGGGAGAATTCGAGTTTTAATTTAAATGCCATTTTTTCTTCGAACCTAATCGCAATCCTTTTCTTCGTGGCATTTGATTCCGCAAATAAGGCTTTTCGCAAAGGTTTCTAGTGTTCTTTTTGCTTCAATGCTCTTTAAAACTGCCAGTTACGCAGTTTGTCAAGACAAGTTTTTGGCAAGTCTTGGCGTTTCAAGATTTTGCCAAGCAGAGATGTTGTTCAGAAAGATCGTGATGAACGGAGTTTTCCTGATGTCGGGTCGAGTTCTTCCAAGGGAAGCCTGTAAAGACATGCTTTAATGCTCGGCCATTGAATCCATTGCTTATGAATAAAGCAGGACATTCGCTTATAACGGAAGTCAAGATCCCAAGATCGGTGGAGCAAAGATTTCTTTGCTACGTTGAGATAATCCGCTCAGCAGTTTTCCAAAGACCGCAGGTAAGCTGGTCGCTAAGAATTGATCACGGTAAGCAAAGAAGAGCACTTGAAACTTCGGAAGGTCAACAAACTGTAATTGGCGGTATTGGCCTAATCGAATCAAACCAATCTCTTTAGAGCAATCAAAAACGAGTAAGAAATTTCTAAGGACCGATTGTTGTTGCTCCCGGTGCTCCAGATCTGAGGTCAATCCAGTGACATTTCATCGGTCGTCACGCCATTTATGATTAAGATCATCAAATGTACCGAACCATCTACGGGCCATTTGACGAAGTTTTTGGCTGTACGGATTGGTCCTGGGTCTGGAGTTTGCTCAGGTTTGCGTAAGATTCGTATATCTTCTTCAACTTCCGAATAATCAACATACGGGTCCTGGAGGAGGTTTGGCCTCGGCGAGGTCGATCAGTCAGCTATCAAGATTCTCGTGATATCAAGATAGAATTTTCAATCATGTATGGACGCAAGATCAGACGCTTTGGTGAGGCTATCTCAAATAAAGATTTGAATCGGTTAAGTTCGGGTCGGTTCGCCTGAGATGGACTGTAGATCGTGCGACAGAACCTGGCTTACGGGGTTCTTATCCTCGATTGGCAGGGACCGATAATGAGCTAGCGTGATGGAGCAGGTACGGGTGTTGGGTATCTAGAGACGGTTGGCCGTGCGGGTCGAGAGAAGGACGGATGCAGGGCGTGTCAAAATGAGGTCGCGTACGAGGCTCGGGGTTTGCGCTTAAAAGGGCAAAAAGGATTGGTCTTCCGAAAAGAGTACGAAATATGCCAAATAACCAAGGCGGTCAAGTACTGCTTATAGAGAAAGCATGAGGCAAAAGGATATAAGTTGGACCGATGGAAGTGTGAGTTTTCGTGCTAAAAGGGTAGAATCTTCGCTTTTCGTATTCAATCTCAAGCAAGTTCACTTTTAAGTCACCGATTTCTTTTCCTCGTCACCTCGACCACAGATTCCTCGGGCAAGCATGGCTCAGAATCTCGAATCGAAGGCTAATTCGGAGTGAAGATTTTTGGGTGGATCTCGCCCAGATGCCAGCCGATGGCAAAGGAAGTCAACCTTGGTCTCAACTGCTCACCAAGAAATCTGTGCTCAACTTTTTGAATTAAGATGCAAATAAAGTATCATTTCGGGGCCCTCTGCATTTTTTGAGTTTCCAAATGTTGAGGACCGATTCGTAAAAGGTTTAGCTCCGTGGCCAAGGAGGTATTGGGTGAAGTGATAAAGGTTTGGACACAACATTTCGTCAGATCGTGGGTTCCAGCGAGGAAAGTACGGGGTTAAGAGTAACGGAAGAGGTAGAGAAACATCATACAAACCAAAGGGTTGACGACAGGCTGGTTTGGGAGCTGGTGATGGAATCTCGATTTGCAATGTTCGGGCAATCCATTTAAGTTCTTTTCGGTAAACCAAGTAACGGAGTCAGTGGAGGGAGGATCCACGGTGGTTTAGCAGGTCACAAAGGGTTATACTTGACGGGACGAAAGTTTTTTGTAGGTTTCTTTTTTCTTGTGGTTGCATAATCATCGTGTTCTTCCCAATCATCCCAGCAGGGACAATTTGGGTCACACATGCCGGAACCAGGGGCATCCCATAGGAAGTGGCTGCCAGGTTATCGATAAACAGGTAACCTTTTAATTAAACCCCCCTCAGAATGGGCAGATCTTCCCGAGTCACAACACCGTGCGATCATTGAAGAATAAGTGTTGAGATTTTCGAGGCTCTCGAGCACCTGGGAGGTGGCTTAAAGGTCATTCTCGACTGCTCCATCTTGTCGCCTTTCAAACATACTTTGCATGTCCTACTGGTCAGAGTCGATATCGGAACTGCTCATACGGAGATCCATTCAAGGCATAAGCTTGATGAGCCTCATGATCGGGGAATTTGTCTTCGATCCGATGATTGTCGTGGATCTCGTCGATT
This sequence comes from Citrus cavaleriei, assembly GCA_030448925.1. Lineage (NCBI taxonomy): Eukaryota > Viridiplantae > Streptophyta > Magnoliopsida > Sapindales > Rutaceae > Citrus > Citrus cavaleriei. The sequence goes on from JAUJEN010000205.1 coordinate 67,951, forward strand.
CTCGCCAACACCATGAGGGTGTCGGTTGCTCGAGCTGGGAGATCCAAGGCATGATTTCAAGCCCCAGAGACCAGCTTGGTGGTAAAGTGGCAATTTTTGCATAGAAATTGTTCAAGACTTTGAATCTGAACTCTGGACTTTCAAGGTTGTGGGCAAATTTGGGATCTTTGGAGAGAAAGTATGTTGAAATCGATAGAAAGTGAGTAAACACTTCCCGCACGAAGCGGTCAGCGTGACGCTGCGCACATAACAAGATCTCCCGCTTAAAACCGGGTATCAAGCATAGCAAGACGAAGTCAGAATCGCAACCTTTTCTTCCATGAAGAGTAAGGATTAATCCGATGCCTCAAGATTTGGAGATGGTAAAACCTTCGCTGCTTCCGCTTGGAAATCAATTCTGAGGGGATGTCAAGAGTATATTGCGCCAAAGGGGTTGCTTTGAGAGAACATTGATCCAAAGTAGAAGACCGGATATATTCTTGTAGGTCTTCGAGGATATGAGAGTACGGATATCAAGGGTAAAAGAACCGGGCGCTGGTATAGTTGGTAAGAGAGAGGTATGAAGATTCACCGATTTATTTTAAGTGCGGATTCTGGATGCGTAGAGTATTCACAAGATTTTCAATTTTGTCATGTATTTATGAGGATGATTTCTAAAAGAAAGAGCAGTAGAAGAAAGAGTAATCCTGAGGTGAAGGATTGGAAGAGGAAGTAGGTTTTTATGAATGAGAAATTCTCTCCACAACAAGTCTATGGATCAAAAAAGAAAAGACTTTAAATTATACCATTTCGAAAGTATGAAAATGAGTTTAGAAAATGTGTTTCAAGGAACTGTTGGTTCGATACCATTTTCGAATGAAAACAGAGTTTGTAAAATGCTTGGAAAGAAATAATCTCGCTATATACCATTTGTGTGAAGTACGGGCGTTGTTATACTGCAACTCCACAACAGCTTAAACTGCTTTCGACCAAGAATCAGAAGCTCTCAAGTTCAAATGATATACTCTCAGTAATCAAAATCCTTTAAAGCATTTTTTTCTCGTGTTATACAACCCAAAAATGACTTTCTTTAGTCTAAAACAGGTACCAAACCGTATAAGAAATGGTCAAAAGTTTTCGATGCAATGATCTTACTCGAAGGCAAGTGCAGAGCATACTTCCTTAGGTTTTCAAATGAACAAATTCTAATTTTTATTCTTTTCTTTTCTTAGAACTTCATTTGCAGAGAGAGAGAGGTTTATGATTCATAAAGCTGGGAGAGAGTATAAAACACGAGTTTATTTCTTTCAAACTTCTATTCGATTCGACCTATCTCAAGGAGTGAGAATCCTTTATATGTGAGGATGTCTTGGTAAGATAGACAGTGACAGTGACCTCATCTTATTTTTCAGAAAAGCAAATAAAGAGACGCCATCAGTGGATCCTTGAGATTAGGACTTCAAGTGATTAAGACCATGGCACACCTTAGAAAGCTAAGCCCACCGATCAAGACTTCGACAAGTTGGACAAAAGATAAAGTATGCTTACAAAGACTTTTTACATGCATGCTTACAAAGACTTTATACAAATTGCAAAAACCAAAGCGTAAGACAAGCCAAGACAAAAAACATAAAGTAAAACATACGACATAACAACAAGACAACTACTTTATCAAAGCAACAAGACAAGCAAACTTTACGGAGAGCGAGATTCATGTAATCGCTTTTCGGATGAGTCAGTCTGCTGTATCGGGTCCGTGATCACCGTGAGTGATGATGCCTTTAAAGACGCTGAGCTTTTGATGTTGCGAGGGACCACTGCACGGATGGTGGAGAGGGCAATTGTATGCTTCTTGAGTACTTAATTTTGGAGTATACTTGGGGGAAGTTTGGGTGGTTTTGGTCAACTCTTGATGGTCGAGCTGGTCGCTTTTGAATGTCAGCGAGGGTCCCGTTCGTAAGGTCCAGTTCATCCATTGTTATTGGGAAACCGTGGGCCGTGTAGGGGAGAAATGCATCCCATGGGTCTTTGGGAATCCGGAACAGAAATCAATAATCCGGGTTTTTCTTCCTTGATGATGATACCGTGGACTTTGGTTTGATATGGCGGATGGAGTGGGGATCATGAGGAGGTCATGTCAAGGGCCCATGGAGGTGGGAAGATGTCTTGTGGTTGAGGTTGGTGGTTTAATTGGCAAAGGTAATCAGAAGGACATCTTGATTTATCAATGACAATGATGTGGTGTGCATGTAGGCAGAACCATTCATATACCATCTCGAGTCCAAAAGAGGTTGGTGTCTCTGATGTTGGAAGTATGGCCTGTGAATAATAAAACCGATGAACATATGTTTGCGGGCATAATGCGCCATGGTTGTAAATTTCTGGACAGCTTGTTGAGCTTCTTTCTCCACCATGGTATTGCGGAGAACCATTCAAGTAAAGTCCGGTAAAGAGAAAGTAAGCATTGTCTGGATATGGAGATGCTCCAAAGCAGGAGAAATGAAGGATTATTTTGCATAAAGGATCATTAGGCACCCATGTACCATAACACATCTTTGGTTTCTCCGATGGATTGCCAAGGGTGCTAAACCTGAAGTGAACAGATTTTCCGTGGGTGGAAGAAATAGAGGAAATGGAAAAGGTTCTACATAAGGCAGGCTTTCATGAAGAAAAGAGAGCTTTTTCTTGCAAACTCCGATGGCGAAGACAAAGAAAAGGTTTTATTAAAGGAAAGTTTTCTTGGTGAGAGCTTCGGGTAGTGATGTAGCCTACGGAGATAATTGAAATGGTGGAAAACAAGTGAGTAGGGTTTTGTTTCGAGAACAGAGCATATCGTGGATAAGGTTCGGGATCCTTTATATGCTTGACTCGAAAGTCATATTTGGAAACCAATCTTTAATCGAGTAACATTGTTTCGAATGCTTTACCTTTCAAATGAAAGATATCGGGGAAGGTCGAAATAGCCGTCCATTCTGATGAGAAAATGGTGTCCCATCGATGATACTCAAACTTTTGATGCCATTTCATCCGCTAAGATTTTTTTGAACACGCTTACGGTAGCTTCAGTGTCGAAAATGTCCACTAGCGAGGGCGATAAAGTGTTCCTTGTCATTGAGTTCTTCGGCGAGGATGGCACCCGATTCATCACTTGATCTGTCTTCAGAAGATGCGCTTGCCATCCGTAATCAACTTTAGGAGGCGGATTTTCACATCCGCTTAGTAAGGATGTTAGCCAGTGGTCGCGATTCCATTCGGGGCTTTTTCAATAAAGCCAAAAGATGATGAGTGTAATGATCCACATGTGGGAGGAAATCACGGATGTAATTGATAATGCCGAGAAACTGTTGAATTTGCTTGAAAGTTGCTGATCTGGAAAGTGAAGCAATTCTTGCTAAAGGCTGTCCGGTAGTAGTCCATCTTTTATGATCATACCAAGGAATTCAATATTATCTCTAAGAATGGCGCTTTTCTTGGATAACATAATTCCATGACTTGATAAGACCATAGAATTGAGTTAACAATGGGCGATGTTCATCATGCGAGCCCTAAAAAGCAAGATATCATCAATGCAAATCAATGCACGAGGCAAAATGGGTTGAAAGATTTGGACCATGGATTTTTGGAAACGAGGGGCTGGCGCCAGTGGTAGACGGGTCCATCGAAATGAGCATTGGGAATACAAAAATGTTTTGTAACGTTTGAGGGTTCAATGCCTAAAAAACTCCGATTTTAAATCAAATTTTTGAAAAGATCCGGCATTTTGAGAAAAGTGAACATGCTTTTGTCAGGTAAAAGGAATTTGTCATCTGTAAAACATGTTTAATGGTCGTAGTCGATGCGACTAGTCGCTTTTCTCTGACAATTTCGTAATGCTTTTCAACATAAAAGTGCTTTGGGTGTTCCATTGAGAACTCAGGCTCTAATTAAACCTCTACAACAATTGTGAATATTCTTGTACAGGAGTAAGGCCATGACTCATTCCTCGGATGGGCAGCTTTAGTTGGGTTAATGTCTTCATTTAGCTGGGCGGTAAATCTTAACGAAGAAAGACTTATTTTTCCACAAGGATTCGATTGGACAGTGAACCCGATCAGACTCGGACGTAAACTCAAAAGCTCAAGTTGAAATATCCCGTAAAGACTGGGAGTTTCGCATTAAATCAGGGAGAGTTTCTAATCGTCTCGTGAACGGTTCAACACGGACTTAACTCGATTCCAAAGAGGAATGATTCGAGGTGTTTGATTTGGCGAAGGATGTCAAATCCTAACAAGATATCCTTATTAGGGTGCATGAACTAATAACCTTGGACCAAATGACACACTTGGGAAAATTTGAATACCAATGGGCTTTTTTGGTAATCAAAGAGGCGGTGAAGAGTTTGCTACATAAATTTTCAAATGTTCTTCAAATCTGGTCCAATATTCACGAAGAATACGGGGTTCAACATGTCACTAAAAGATCTATAAGCACTACAATTGGCCGGAATGGGCCTTTGGAATTTCTGAGGTAAAGATCCGGAGTTCATGGACGGGATAGAACCGTAGTATCATGGAGAGTAATCACAGGAAAATCACTGAGATCGGTCACCGTCTTCGGAGTCGAATTCCAAGGGCGAACACGTTTCTCATCATCGGGTTCATCTTGTTCGTAGAAATAATTCCCCAGCTCATCTCGTGCAGCAGAGTAATCTGGAAGCTTGTCAAGATGCTCATCTAGCCGGATGGATTTTTCTCTTTTGTTGGGACACCTTAAAGATAGTGCTTTTTCTTGCGTATGAAGCGTATCTACTGAAAAGTGCTTTTCGCTTAACGCCTCGAAGAGGATGATTTCTTTCTAAAACCCGTAGAGGGCTTTCGGATCCGCGAGGTTTCGAGAGAATTTCGAGTTTAATTTCAAAATGCCATTTTTTCTTTGAACCGCAATCTAACTTTTCTTCGTGGCATTTGATCCGCAATAAGGCTTTTTGCAAGCACTTCGAAAGGTTCTTTTTGTCTTTCAACAGCTTCTTGAAAACTGCTTTGCTCGCAAAGTTTGTCAAGACAAGTTTTGGCAAGCCGGAAGATTTTGCCAAGAGACGCTGTTTGCGTGAAAGATTGATGTCATGAAAGTTTGTCTCTCGATGCTCGTCGTTGGAGTTCTTCTAAGGGAAGCCGAAAGACATAAGCTTTAATGTCGCTCATTGAATCCATTGCTTATAGAATAGCAGTGGACATTGGCTTATAAATGAAGTCCAAGATCCTTAGTATCGAGGGAGCAGATTTCATGTTGAGATAATCTCGTCAAATAGCAGCCTTCAAAGATCGTATGGCGGTCGCCATGAATTGATCATGAAGCATGCTAAAGAAAGCACTTGAAACTTCGGAAGGTCAACAAACCGTGAATCATGGGTATTGGCTCTAACGAATCAAACCAATCTTCAGAGCACCCGTGAAACGAGTAGCAAATTCTCAAGGATCTGATCGAAAGTTGTTGCTCCCGGTCTCAGTAAGATCCGGAGGTCAATCCAGTGCAAGTATTTCATTGAGTCGAGCCTCACGCCATTTATGAGACGGAAGATCATCAAATGTGAACCACGGGCCATTTGACGATTTTTGCCAGATGATTATCGGGTCGGAGTTTTGTCAGGGCGTAAGATTCGTGCATATCTTCTTCAACTTCTGAATGAATATCAACATATGGGTCTGGAGGGGAGGTTTGGCCTTTAGTAGGTTGATCAGGTTGGGCCATCAAGATTCTCGGGTGATATCAAGACAGGAATTTTCGTAATCATCAATGGACGCAAGATTCTGTGACGCTTGTAGGCTATCCAAACAGCCTGGGATTAATCAAGTCAGTCAGCCCCGAGATTTGGATGGATCGCAGGACTGCAAAGAACCTGTTTATGGGTTCTTATCCTTGATTGGCTGATAATGGAGCTACGGTGATGGCAAGAGAACCAGAGATGGTTGGGCCGTGGATGGTCGAGGACGGATGAAGAGGGGCGTGTCGAGGTCATGGGCCGAGGCTTCGCTTAGTTTGTAGGTGGCAAAAGGATTGTTCTCAAAAGAGTATGAAGCTGCCAAATAACTTGGAAGGGTCATACTGCTTATCAGAGAAAAGCATAGAGGCAAAAGGATGATAAGTTTCTAATCACCGACCAAGTGGATAGAGGCGGAAAGTGGTGAAAAGGGTAGTCTCGCTTTTTCAGATTCAACTGGGCAAGTTCACCTTTTTAAGCCGCCGATTTCTTTCCTTTCGGTCAAATTCTCGACCATCAGATGCAAGTATGGCTCAGAATCGAATCGAGCTGCCACAATCTGGAGTGAAGATTGGTGGATCTCACGATTCTGTTGATGAGTCAACCTTTGGTCTCAACTGCTCAGTTCAAGAACCGATGTGCTCAACTTTAATTAAGATGCAACAAAGCATCATTTGGGCCCGCATTTTGAGTTTGCCAGGACCGATTCAAAAGGCTTGGGCCTGCTTTTGAAGACACAACATTTCGCTTCCAAAAAGGAAGAAGAGTAATGGAAGAGAGCAGTAAAACATCATACAAACCAAAGCTCGGACGACAAAGTGTTTGGGAGTGGATGGAATCTCAGATAAGTGCTTCGCAATCCATTTGTTCTTTTCGATCCATGTACTTCAACGCAAGAGCCGGTGGAGTGGAGGATCCATGATCAGGCTTTAAAGCATTCTTCGACTGCTTTTGCCGATCTGGTTTAAAGGTCGCTCTTCAAACATACTTCTATGTCCGGTCAGAGTCAGACAAAATTGTGGAACCTCTTTATAGCTCGAGATCCATTCAAGCGGCATAAGCTTGACGAGCCTACGGGAAATTTGTCTTATCCGATGATTGCTGGATCCGTGATTCAGATACAACACAAACGAGGGTGTCCTCATGAGATTTTGGGTGATTTCAATTCGCAGATCCAAAGCACAAGACTTTTTGCCAAGACTCCAATCTTGACCTTTCACGGGCCTGAAGAGAAAGGTATAAAAAACACTTCCTCGCCCGATCAATGATTCTTAAGCAAAACCGGTATCAAGCATAAGAAGATTTGTCAGAATCAATCCTTTTCTTCCATGAAGAGTAAGGATTAACCCATGCCTCCAAGACGAGATGGGTAAACCTTCCTTGAAATCAAGGGATGTCAAGAGTGATATAAACAGGGTCGCTGAGTAACATTGATCCGTAGCGCAAGACTGATATATTCTTGAGGCTGGATATGAGAGTACGACATCATGTGTTAACGCTTGTGGTAGAAGTAGGTACCTAAGCAGGTACCAAGATTCACTGATTCTATGGATCAGGATTAGAGTATTCTACAAGATTTTCAATTTTGTCATGCAGGCAGATTTTCTAGAAGAAAGAGTAACCTGAGTGATCAAGAGGAAGTAGGGCTCAATAGAAATTTTCTCTCAAGGTCAAGTCTACGGATCAAAAAGAAAAAGACTTAAATTATACCATTTTGAAAGCATGCGAGTTTAGGAAAATGTGTTTCAAGGAACCAGGCTCGATACCATTCTAAAGAATAAAAATTGCTTACTTCTTTCGACCAAGAGTCCACAAGCTCGCTCTCACGATATAAATCAAAACTGCCTTTAGATCTCCCCACCTGTATCACTTCACCGACACCCCTCACGGTGTTAAGCAGACCACCATGTATCCCGACAATCATCCAGATCCAAGACAAATTCTGGCCATGAGCTCATCGTTTATGCTACTTGAACGATCTCCAACTATCAGCTTCCACAATAATACCCCTATTCAGCATCCGAAAGTACGTTTGAAAGATTTGACAAGATGGAACAAAATGAATTTAATGACCTTTAAACCACCCTCCCAGTTGTTCCACAAGAGCCTCCCTTAGCCTCCTTTACTTATTCTTCAACGATCATACAAAATGCTCAGACATTACCTCAGAAGATCTCGCCATTACAGGTTTAATTCCTCAAGGTTACCCTGCTTATCCACCCAAGCACAACGGCCACTTCCTGGGATGCCCCCCTGTTCAAGATGTGTGACCCAAATTGTCCCCGCATGGTGATCCTGATGGTGGCTTCAGTGGTGCCCTGAAAGAACAATGGATGGGATTATGCAACCACAAGAAAAAGAAACCTGCGCGAAAAAAAAACTTGTCCCATGTAACCACTGACGGACCTAAACCACCACATCGATCCTCCACCTCCACCGCCATTACCCGCTTAATTTAAAAGAACTTAAATGGATTGCCAAACATTGCAACTGAGATTCCATCACCACTCCCAAAACCCAACACCTATCACCAACCAATCGGGTTCATATGATGTTTTCTCTACCTCTTCCGACATCTTCTTCCTTTCCTCCTTTGAACCCCACCCGATCCCCAACGAAATGTTGTCAAATCAAACCTTTATCCCTTCACCCATTACCTCCATCGCCACCGAGCCCCCTAAACCTTTGAATCCTCCTCAACTCGCAAACTCAAAATGCCGTGGCCCAAATGATACTTGCATCTTAATTCAAAAAGCTGAGCATCATCATGAATCGAATGTATTGAGACCCAAGCTGACTCCATCATCGCACAGATGCAAAAGAGATCCACCAAAATCTTCACCCTCCCTCAATTGGCCAACTTTCAGAAAGTTACGAGCCATGCTTGCCCACGACATAAAGGGGGTCCGACGACCAAAAGGAAAGTGGAAATCAGCGCTTGTTCGAATCTGTGCATCAATCAAAACAGAGACCTACCCTTTTCACCACTTCACCTCCTATCCTTCCATCGGTCCAACTTATCATCCTTTGCCTCTATGCTTTCTCCTATTAAAACAAGATGACCTTCCAAAGTTATTCGCATGACTCATACTCTTTCGTAGACAATCCACCACCACCTAAACCCAAACCTCGACCGCACTTCGACCCGCCTCTTCATCCTTCCTCTCTCGACCATCCTCGCCAACCATCTCCTAGTTCTACATCGCCATCACCGCTACCCATTATCAGCCCCTACCCAATCCAAGGATAAAGAACTGATAAACCGCATCAAGCTTCACACAACCCATCCATCTCCGACAGACGACATTTACCAAACTTCGATTCAAATCTAGTCAAGCTTCAGATAGTTTACCGAATCGACATGTAATCTTCAAAGATCCACCAACATTCGAAAATTCCTACGCCGATATCACCAATCTTGACGGCCCAACCCGATCAACCTCCTCAAGGCCAAACCTCCCCCTCCGCATCTATACGTTGATATTCCTTCGTAAGTCAAGAAGATATGCCTGGAATCTTCTCGCCACAAACCAAACTCCACCAACCTGCATTCAATCCATCTAGCCAAAAATCGCCAAATGGCCCACGGTTCACATTTGATGATCTTCCATTCATAAATGGCGGACCGACTCAATGAAATGTCTGGTCGATTGACCTCCGTGATGCTAAGATCAGAGCAACAACTCAATCCCCAGAGAATTTTGCATACTCGCTTCACGGGTGCTCTAAGAGATCTGGTTTGATCCATAGCTAATACCGCCAATTACAGCTTGTTGACCTTCCGTTTCAAGTGCTTTCATTGCATTTCATGATCAATTCTCGCAATTTTCGCAAATTTCACTGCTTAGACGAGATTATCTCAACATGAAATGCCGCTTCCTCAATGCTAAGGATCTTGACTTCCATTATAAGTAATCGTCCTCGCTATTCTATAAGCTTTAATGGATTCAACGAAAGCCGACATTAAAGCATGTCTTTCCGCTTCCTTCCGTAAGAACTCCAACCCGACATCCAGAGACAACTCACAAAGATCCAATCTTTCCCTAGACAACATCTCTTCTGCAAAAATCTTCCAATTTGCCAAAACTTGTTTCGATAAACTTTATGAAAGCAAAAAATAGCTTTTTCAAAGAATCATGGAAAGACAAAGAACCTTTCCAAGTGCTTGCAAAGCCTTATTTCATGCATCAAATGCCACAAGAAAAGGATTATGACAGCTCAAAGAAAAATGGCATTTTCTAAATTCAAAACTCCGTAATTCTCTCTCCAAACCTCGCAGATCCCGGAAAGTCTCCCCACAGTTTTTCGCCAGAAGAAATCATCCTTCCGTAGACGCTAAAACTAAAGCACTCAAGTAGATGCTTCATCTGCATAGAGAAAGTGCCACTACGCTAAAGATTGGTCCAACAAAGAGAAAAATCCATCCCTTAGTTGAGCATCTTCAAGCAACTACAGACATTACTCTCCGCCACATGATGAATCCGGAATTCTATTTCTCCAACAAGATGAACCCAATGATTAAATGTTGTTCGCCTTTTCCGTAATTCCTCCCGACTCAGATAAAGGACCATCGGCCTCAAGTGATTTTCCACCAACAAGCTTACTCCCTTGATACTACGCTCCTATCCCATCCATCAAACTCCCACATCTTGCCCTCAAAATTCCAAAGGCCCATTCCAAAGAATGGTCTTATAGATACCGTGCCCAACGAAGCACGTTGAACCCCATATATCTTCCATCGTAATATTGGACCCAGTTAAGAACATTTCAAAAGCAGCCAATGGCAAACTTACCACCTTTTGATTACCAAAAACCCATCGGGTATTCAAATTTTTCCAAATCACACATTACCTGACTTATTTTCAACCCTTCCTAATAAGGATATTCGTTAGGATTTGACATCCTTCACCAAATCAAACACCTCCAAATCATTCCACCGAACTGAAAGTCCATGTTCAAACCATTCACAGACATTCTCGAACTCTACAATTTGTCCCTAAACTCCCCCCTTACCGTGATATTTCAAATCCAAGCTTTTGAAGCTTTCGCCCGAGTCCCATTCTCAGTTCACCCATCCAAACTCCTCATAGTAATGAAGTCTTCTTCATTAAGTTACCTTCAAACTAAATGAAGACATTAACCCAACTAAAGTTACCCATCCAGAACGAGTCCTTCCGACTTACTCCTAGCCCAACAAGAATGTTCACAATTGTTAGCCTAAGGTTTAATTGAGCCCAAGTTCTCAATGGGTTTGCCAAGCCTTTTATGTTGAAAAGATTGAAATTGTCCGAGAAAGAAACGACTAGTCATCGATCAATACCATTAAACATGTTTTACAAGATGACAAATTCTTTACCTCGCTATAAAGCATGTTCACTTTTCTCAAAATGCCTGCAGATCTTTTCAAAATTTGATTTAAAATCGTTTCAACTAGGCATCGAACCTCCGAACGCTATAAAACCGCTTTTTGTATTCCCAATGCTCATTTCCAATGGACCGCCCTACCCTTCGCCTCAAAACCGCTTCCTCCATTTTCCAAAAATCCATGGTCCAAATCTTCCAACCCATTTTGTCATGCATCGATTTACATCGATGATATCTTGCTTTTTTCAGCTCACACGATGAACATCGCCAGTTATTAACTCAATTCTACGGTCTTATCCAAAGTCATGGAATGTTATCCGCCAAGTTAAAAGCACCATTGCTACAGATTATTGAATTCCTTTGGTATGATCATAAAAGACGGACACTACTACCAGAAAGCATTGCTCAAGAATTGCTTTCACTTTCCGTGATCAAGAACTTTCCAAAAGGCAAATTCAACAGCTTTCTAAGATTATCAATTACATCCGTGATTTCTCCCACGTGGATCATTACACTCATCATCTTTCGGGTTTTATTGAAAGCAGTTTCAATGGAATGTCGACCACAATAACCGCCATTACTACCCTAAAGTATCGCAAGAAAATCCACTTCCTTTAAAGTTGATTAGATGGCAAGCGATCTTATGACAGATGCAAGTGATTTAATCAGCGGGTGCCATCCTCCTCGAAGAACTCAATGACAAGGAACACTTTTATCGCCACGCTTAGTGGACATTTTTCTCGACACACACTACCATAAAGGTTCAAAGAAATCTTTAGCCAAAGAATGGCATCAAAAAGTTTCGAGTATCATCCGACGACACCATTTTCTCATCCGGACACCAATTTTCATCCTTCCCTAATATCTTTCATTTGAAAGGTAAACCGTCTCAAACAATGTTATCAGATTAAAAGATTGGTTTTCCAATATGACTTTTCGCCATATAAAAGGATCCCGTAACCTTATCCCCGAGCAGCAAGCCTATGCTTCCACTCTAAAACCACAAAACCCTCTCACCTTTGTTTTCCACCACCTACCATTTTCCAATTATCTCCACGTACATCACTACCCCCGTAAGCTCTCACCAAGAAAACTTTTCCTTTAATAAAACCTTTCTTTCCTGCTCTTCGCCATCCAAGAGTTTGCAAGAAAAGCTCTCTTCGCTTCTTCATGAAAGCCTTTCACCTTGTAATGTGTAATCCTTCCATTTTCCTCCTTCCACCCGTAAAATCTGCTCTTATGTGTTTAACCTTGATCCATCCAGAGAAACCAATCAAGATGTGTTGACGGTACATCCTACGCCTAATACCCTTTATGCAACCAAGTCAATCCTTCCCATTTCTCCTACTTCGAGCATCTCCTTAATCCGCATAATGCTACTTCTCTTTCCTCCGACTTTATTGAATGGTTCTCCCCATACCACGTGGAGAGTAAGCCCAACAACCGTCCGAATTTACAACCTCGAGCGATGTCACCCCTCAAGCACATATGTTCACATCACGATATTATTCACAGCCATACTTCCAACATCCAGACACCAACCTCTTTTCGACTCAAGATCAGTGTATACGAATGGTTCAATCGCATCCACATCTACCGTCATCGAAAAATGAAATCCAAGCATGTCCTTCACAATTACCTTGCCAATTAAACCACCAACCTCCGCTTAATTAACGACATCTTCCACACCTCCCAGTCTACAATACATGACCTCCCTCGATCCCACCCATCCGCCATATCCAAACCAAAGTCCACGCAGATCATCATCAAGCAAGAAAACCAGACATACATCGATTTCGGGTTCCAGATTCCCAAGACTCCACGGGATGCATTTCTCCCTGCCAACACTCTTCACTCGCTTCTCTAACCAATGGATGAACCTCGACCTTCTCGAACCAGACCTCCACCCAACATTCCAAAACGACCACTGCCTCAACCATCCAAAGTTGACAAAGCCACCCAAACTTCCCTAAGTATACTCCAAAGTACTCCAAGAGCATACACTGTCCCCATCCACCATGCCGTCCCTCCCAAGCATCCAAAGTTTCCAAACGTCTTTCCAAAGGCATCATCACTCTAAGATGGACTCCCGGCGAACGGATACCATCCAAGACGGCCATTACATGAATTTCCATAAAGTTGCTTCGTTTCGTTGCTTTAATAAAGTGCTTTTTCTTGTTGTAAATTCATTATGTTTTTACTTTATGTTTTTGTCTTGGCTTGTCTTACGCTTTGGTTTTAGCTGTAGAGTCTTGTAAGCATGCATGTAAAAGTCTTTGTAAGGCTATGTCATTTTGTCCACTTTGTCCAAGTCTTTCGCATCTATGGGCTACTTTTTCTAAAAAGGCGGCTTATAGGTCTTAATCACTTGAGAAGTCCTAATCAAGGATCCTCGTCAAGGCCTTCTTTTATTTCGCCAAAAACAAGATAGGGTCCTGGCCCCATTTTCTCGAGCATCCTCCTCTATATAAAGGATTCTCCTCCCTCAGAAGATAGATTTTAATAAGGGTTTCGTTAAATAAACTCGCAGTTTCTTCTTCCAACATGAATCTCTTAAACCCTTCTCTCTTCTCAGAAAACGTAAGTTCTGAAGAAAAGAATAGAATTCGAAATTTGTTCAGTTTGAAAACCATAAGTGTTTCTGTACCCTGCCTTCCAAAGAAGCGATCCCGCGGCATCGTAAAACTTTGACCATTTCTTATCCGCCTGGCACCATTCAAAGAGAAGTCTGCTTTGGGTTGTATAACCCGAGAAAATGTTTAAAGGTTTTTATTACAGTATATCGGCTGAAAACCCGAAGCTTATGGATCATCGTCCAAAGAACGCTTTAACTGCATCTGCAATAGCGTATAACAACGCTAATGGCCACCCTTAAACTAAACTATCGGCATACACTGCTCCTTGAAACTCTTTTTTCTAAACTCCTGCTTTCATGCTCAAAACGGTATAATTAAGTCTTTTTTCTTTTTGATCCATAATTTTGTGACGCAGAGAGAATTTCTCATTCATGGCTTCTACTTCCTCTCCAATCCTTCACCTCCAAGCATTTTCTACTCTTTTTCTTTGTCAAATCCCGCACTTCATACATCGCCAACAAAATTGAAAATCTTGTGGACACTCCTACATCCCTCGAATCCCCTAAATCGCTGAATCTTCATACCTTCCTCAAACTTTTACCAACTATACAAACGCCTCTAGCTTCATTTCGCAGATCCGAGATTTCCTCATATCCACCAAGACCTCACCCCTCAGTTAATATATCCATTTCTCTCCGATCAATGTTCTTCCAAGCAACCCCTCACCGAGCAATATGTCACTTTACATCCCTCCGAATTGATTTCCAATCGAAACGCCAAGGTTTTTATACCCATCTCCATCTCGGAGGCACGATTAACTTCACTTTCGCTGGAAGAAAAGGATACCGTTACAGCTGCTCACATGCTGATACCCGGCTTAAATAAGTACTAAGACGGATCAAGTATTCTGGTGACCGGCCTCACAACCCCTTCATGTAGGTGAAGTGTTTTACCAACCTTTCTATCCCAATTTCAACCTTTTCTTCCAAGATCCAAATTTGCCCACAACCTTGAAAGTCCAAGTTCAGTATTCAAGCGCCAACAAATTTCTTCTCTGCAAAATTGCCACTTTACACCACCAATCGGGTCTGCCACAGCTTCAAAAATCATGCCTTGGATCTCCCACCTGTAACACCACTGACACCTCACGTGTGTTAGCAGAATCCACCAGATCCCGACAATCATCCAGATCCCAAGACAATTCCCGCGTATGAGCTCATCAAGCTTATGCCACTTGAATGATCTCCAATATCAGCCCATAATAATACACCTATTCTTATTCATCCGAAAGTACGCTTGAAAGACGACAAGACTGGAACAATGCCTATCGACCTCAAACCAATTCCTCCCGTTGTTCCACAAGAGCCTCCTCGCCTCCTTTACTTATTCTTCAACGATCACACCTCGTTCAGACAAATTTGAAGATCCACCATTACAGGTTTAATTCTCATGGCGTTACCGCTTTTATCCGGAAATTTCCAAGACAACTACCACTTCCTGGATGCCCCGGTCGTCTGCATGTGTGACTCCAAATTGTCCTCGCCGGGATGATTGGGAAGAATATTTACGACGATTATGCAACCACAAGAAAAAAGAAACCTGCATGAAAAACTTCTGTCCCATGTAACCATCACACCCTAAACCACCATCGATCCTCCACCTCCACCACTCATTACCTGCCACAATCTTTTACCGAAAAGAACCAAATGGATTGCCAAACATCGCAAACCATTCCATCACCACTCCCAAACCCAACACCTATCGTCCAAGCTACCGTTTAGTATGTTTTCTACCTCTTCCGACATTTCTTCTTCCTTTTCTCCTTTGAACTCCTATTACACCATCCCCAACGAAACGTTGTGTCCAAACCCTTTATCCTTCACCTATTACCTCCACCGCCACCGAGCCCCCTAAACCTTTTGAATCAGTCTCAACTGCAAACCTCCAAAATGCTGTGGCCTAAAATGACATTTTGTCGTGATCTAATTCAAAAGCTGAGTAAGTACACTGGGCCATGAATCCCACAGATTGAGACTAAGCTGCCGACTCTATCACCGTGACAGATGCAGCAGACCCACCAAATCTTCACTCCCTAATTGGCTAACCTGATTCAGAAGTTATTTAGAGCCATGTTTGCCTGTCAGACATAGCTGTCCGGGACTTGACCAAAAGGAGGGAAATAAAGGCTTAAAGTTCTAACTTGCCTGCATCAATCTCAAAAACAGACCCACCCTTTCACCACTTCACCTCCCATCCCTTCCATCTATTCAACTTATCATCCTTTGCCTCTATGCTTTCTCCTATTAAACAAAGATGACCCTTCCAAGTTATTTCACATGACTCATACTCTTTTCAGAGACAACTTTGCCACCACCAATTAAACCTAAACCCAACCCCGACCACTGACCGCCTCTTCATCCTTCCTCTCCGACCATCCCCGCCAACCATCTCCTAGTTCTGGTTAATCGCCATCACCGCTAGCTCCATTATCGCCTCCCTACCCAATCCAAGTTGACAAAGAACCCATAAAACCAGTTTATCGCTTCACAGCCACCCATCCATCTCCGGCTGCATCGCACTAAACTTCGATTCAAATCTAGCTTTCCGATACCACCGAAATCGACATGTAATCTTCAAGATCCACCAAAGGATTCCGAAATTCTACGCCGACATCACCGTAATCTGATGGCCCAACCCATCCACCTCTCATACAAACCTCCTCTGCACTCCATATGCTGATATTATTCCTTCAAGTCAAGATATGCACCAATCTTCTCGGCCACAAACCAACCCACCAACCTGCACTAATCCATCTAGCCAAATCACAATGGCCCATGGTTCACATTCATGATCTTCCATTCTGCAAATGCATGGACGACTCAATGAAATGTCTCGCTCGATTGACCTCCGATGCTAAGACTGTGAGCAACAACTCAATCGGGCCCCAGAGAATTTGCTACCGTTTACCGGTGTCGGCAGAGATCGGTTTGATTCGTTAGCTAATACCGCCAATTGCTGCTAGCTTGTTGACCTTTCCGGTTTCAAGTGCTCTTGCTGTACTTCATGATCAATTCCTTCATGGCCCTTCTTCAAGAACATTTTCAAGTCAAGTAGGACGAGATTATCTCAACATGAAATGCCGCTCCCTCAACGGCGTAAGGATCTTGACTTCCATTATAAATGAATGTCCCCGCTATTCTATAAGCTTAATTGATTCAATGAAATGTACATTAAAGCATGTCTTTCTGCTTCCCTTCCGTAAGAACTCCAACCGACATCCAGACACCACAAAGATCCAATCTTTCCCTGTGACAATATCTCTCTTATAAAATCTTCCACCACAAAACTTGTCTTGACAAATCCTCAGAGCAAAACAGCTTTTTAAAAGAATCACAAAGCATGTTAACCTTCTCCCGGCGTTTGCAAAGCCTTATTTATGCATCAAATACCACAAGAAAAAGATCGCGATTGCGCTCAAAGAAAAATGGCATTTTCTTGAAATTCAAAACCTGCATTCTCCTCCAAACCTCGTAGAGATCCCAAAGCCCTGGTGTTTTTCAGAAGAAATCATCCTCTTCCGTAGACGTTAAACTAAAGCCTCAAGCAGATGTTTCATCCTGCAGCAGAAAAGGCCATCACGCAAAGATTGTCCCAAATAAAAGAGAAAATCCATCCGCTAGCTGGCATCTTTCTGCTAACCACAGACATTTCTCCCGCCATAATGAACCGGAATTCTATTTCTCTAACAAGATTTAACCTAATGATTTAAATAAGAACAGCTTCTTCGTAATTCCTCTCGACTTCAGACAGCCACCGCCTCAAGTGATTTTCCACCAACAAGCATTTCCTCGACATTGCTGTCAGCCCTATCCCATCCATCAAACTCCAGATTCGTTCCTCAAAATTCCAAAGGCCCAATTTCAAAGACCGTCTTATAGACATCTGGAAAGCTCAACTACATGTCGAACCCCCATATTCTTCCATCGAATATTAACCCAAGCTTGAAGAACATTTCAAAAACCGTTAACGCAAATTTCTTCACCACCTCTTTGATTACCAAAACCATCGGTATTCAAATTTTCAGGTGCTGCAGGTAGAAAGAAGCAGAATCGATTAACCTTAGCAATACGTAACTGGAACGAAGTTTGAT
>JAUJEN010000206.1:0-69963 GCA_030448925.1 Citrus cavaleriei
ACTTGTAAACGGGATTAATTGTAGGAAATGATTGGAATATGCTAAAACTTAAATTGAAATGGCGATAATAAATTCTAAATCAATTGCACTCATGGTAATAATCACAAATCTAATAAAATGACGATTGGGTATCTCATTCAGATTACACAAACATGGCTAATAATTTATTATCGTTAATTAAACGTTTATGGGGAATTCACACTTTACGAATTCACGCTTTAACTACATGGTAGGACACGTACAAATAATAATAACTTTATATTGTAGAAATAAATTTAAGCAAGCAGATTTGGGACAAGATGTAAGATTATTTATTTAATAAAGCCAAATTACCCATAAAAACTAGAGGGGGAAAAGAAAATAATTATCAAACAAAGCTTCCACGACATGTCGAGATTTCACCAACCCAAGCTCGAAAAGAAATTAGTACTTCCAGAATTTAACTAAAATAAATTTATTAAAATACAAAGAAAATATGATGGAGAGAGAATTACGTAAAATCTGAGCCCAAAAACGGATCTGCGGATATCAACCCAGTGAGAGCCTTTTATATAAAGAGAAGATACGGAGTAACCGCCGCCATCTTGAATAAAAAGCCAGCTTTCGACGCTTCAGGATCGTTACTACCGCCATCACCAACAAATTCATCGCCTGACCACGCATACCGCAGCTGGTCAATCCACTTCGAATAAGAACGCCTGTAGTTGAAAATAATCAGTGGTTTAATCAGACGTAGATTTTCGGTCTAATCGACAGTACCGCCACGCCACCATCAACAAAGATGAGCGTAATCTTTACCAACAGATCGCAGATACCTCATCACCAATGCCACATCATCGGTCCGTCTATGTGAATAAAGTGTCATGAATAAGAATTTATATGCATTCATATACTTGAATAGTACCGTGACATGTGGAAATAGTGCCATTTTTCATTTTATGCTCCTCCCAAGTTTTCATCTTCATCTCTAGCTCAGTGTGTTGATGTCCGCTGTCAACTGACTTTATTGTCAGAAATGACTATAATGCCCTAAAATACATAAATTCATTTAATTAAAATAAAACACGAATTAAATCACAAGACCGTTAAATACATAAGAAGTCATATAGCACTCAACGAAACTACCTAGCTTTCCTTTATAATATTTATTTTCTAACACTCAACATAATTTAATCAAATTTTATTGCTAGTCCTGGTAAATAAAGTGCCGTGAAACAAAAATTCAAA
This sequence comes from Citrus cavaleriei, assembly GCA_030448925.1. Lineage (NCBI taxonomy): Eukaryota > Viridiplantae > Streptophyta > Magnoliopsida > Sapindales > Rutaceae > Citrus > Citrus cavaleriei. The sequence continues at coordinate 1,228 of JAUJEN010000206.1, forward strand.
TTCAAAAACGATTTTTTTTTTTTTTTGAAACACCTCTATTTATTCAATCAGATTAATGATAGGTAATCAAATAAAAGTATAAGCATTTATCTCCAACAAAAGAACATCACACCCACATCAATCCATCCATACGACTAGTTTCCAGACTTCATATAGCTACTTCAAGAATGATATGTCAAACCCCAAATCATCGAAGTATTACCGCCTCTGCCAAAAGAACGAAACCTGTAATAAACATAGTCATCTAACGAATTAGAATTCGAGAGAGAAAAGAATATAAACGAGCATCACACGCCTCACTTCCGCACGAAATAAATACGCCCAAATAAATAAATACGATCTCAAGTCAAAATAAAATGTTAGTCAACCCAATTTTATTTATCTCTTTTTTTTTTATATGCATTACATCTTTAAATTTCACATAACTACCTCTACTAAACCATATAGCCTTAAAACTGCTAATACGATTTTATTGTGACGTATCGAGGCTATGGACATACAATAAAAGAAAGGAAATAAGGAAAGTTAAAGTGTATAGTTTGAGAAATGCGATTTTTTTTTTTTTCTAAGTTTGGTAGTTTTTTTTCGATTTCAATTTATTATCATATTTTATTCTTTTCAACAACAACTTTATTTTGCTTTTTTTTCTTTGCTTTATTTGCATAATCACTGAACAAATATAATTATTTACATTTTTCAAACATAAATAAGTGATTAACTTAAAAGATCGCGTAATACTCCAACCTGGAGTTTACCACATGGATAAGTCGACAAAAATAGCGTTTACAGGTTTTTTTTTTTTTTTTTTTTTAGCCATGCAGAATTACGACATTTAATATGTTAGGCCATTAGCGCTAAATCTGACCTGCATACTTTCCACTGCCTTTTGCATTTAAATAATTATCCATCTACTATTAGAATGGGCTTCCAATGTAGCAACACACATTTTTCTTTTTTCTTTTTTTTTTTTAATTTTACCATTTTTTGTGTTAACTTAAAAGAATTCATAGACCAGATAAAATAATAAACTCAAGCAATCAGACAGAACGGGCAAAAGGGTTACTTCAAGAAAAACGACAGTTCAACAACTCACTTAAGATTTATTTATTTACACGTTTCATTCCTTCAAGAACTCATATTTGTTCCTACATCACAATGTAGGAAGAAATATAATGTAACATCACTTAAGACCAAAGATAATATAAATAATAAAATTTGAAATTAATCATGTTAACGAATGTTAAAACAACAATTTTTTATTTTATTTTCACAAATATTCTACCCCCAACCATTCTCGGCACGAAGGAAAAGATGTATGCATAAATGTGGAAATTGATGACAAAACTAATTAGAAAAGTTATACCGAAATGATGGGAACAAATGATTTTTTTTTTTTTTTGTGCAAGATGCGTTTGTATAACTACACTCCATATTCACCATCTTCTACTCAAAAGGAAAAATGTATATTTATAGAGAGGAGAAATTAAAAAGAAGAAAAATAAACATAAAATATTATGTAATAAAGAAAAGAAAATGGCCTCGACTTTTTTTCTTTTTTTTTAGTTATTTTTATTATTATTTTTAAACGGCGAAGATGCATTTCAGTAGTCACTACACCTATATTCACCATCTTCAACACAAAAAAATTACAGAATAAAGCTACTTTCACAACAAAATTAGTAAACTTAACTAAAATTTCACAATTGCTTCATCATTCCCTCCCTCAACCGTAACTAAAACATTGTCCCTCAATGTTTTAAAGGAGTAAGAGAGTTTGTAAGACATCACCAGCGGTGCAACATGTATTTAAAATATTTACAGCGGAGTAGTAAACTAATTTGTACTTTTATCATACACATCATAATATCATTATTTGTCGCTTTCTCCAACACAAAGGTCCGTGGGTCCGCTCCTGCTTATAAGCTTCTCAGAATACATCAAGTAGCCTAATAAATATGAGTAATAAATAAAAGAGTTTTTTCAAATATTAGCGAATGAAAAATAGCTTTTTTACGATGGTTAAGAAAATGCTAGAAGTTACTTCATTAAGCAAAAAGTTATCCGATACTGCTTCTTTCTTACCTGCACAAAACCTACTGGTTTTCGTGAATTTTAATTTCTCGGCCTTTGCTAGTGTCAGGTGCTCTAGTGTTGCCAATAAGAAGATCTCCTCGAAGGAAAATAAAAGCATCACGTCATGGATTAAGCATTTCCCATATTCTTCGTCTTGCATACCGAGATTTACTAACTCTTTCTCCAGTCACTTAGTGTCGAGTTTATTAACTTCCGCCCAATGGTTTTTGTGATCCAGATGGTCAGCACACTTGACTTCCTGATAAAAGTCGCTCGAGACTATTTTTGATTTTACAACCCGTACCTCCCTCCATAATAATATGTAATTTTTCGCATGCTCGACCAAGAGATCTATACCGCCAACGAATCCCTTTTTGTCGCCATTCTATAAAATCCAAAGCATGCCACACAAATGTTCTCCTTCAATTGTCTATCGAGTAGCTGCCATTGGAATATTTTCTCAAAAACAATTTGTGGAGTGCTTGACAAAAAATCATATTTAAGAGTCCCTGCGATGTTGGATCACAAATGTTAAAGAGGTACATGTCACAAAAATAACGCAGAAAGCACGTGGCTCGTCGCAAGTCAAAAGAAAAACAAGAAAAGGAAAAAGCAAATGAAAAATTATTAGTTACATAATAATGCAAACAATAAAACAACAAAGAAACAGAAATAAAATAACAGAAAGTAGGTGCCGATATTTACACGTGAATTTACATCGCTCACATCTTCCTCCGTTTTACGTAGAACGGGCTCGAACGCCTCTACGGGTCCCAGGATCTATTTCCATCCGGGGCTTTTCTTATAATCGACAAACAGTATTGCTATAGTCATATTCCCCAGACTATATTGTGTCAGGTATGCTCTTCGAATAATGGCCATAATCGGATAATCGCTTCCTTGCACATATCCACGACGCTTTTCAAGAGATGTATGGATATCATCCAATGACTTTTATCACCCCTGCCCGCCATCCCTCTAATGAATCAATCTTTATCTTCCCCGCATTTTACACCATTCCTAAAGCAACATGGTTTATCAACTCATTCTTGTGACACTGCACAAGCAAGTACAGAAATTCTTCTTCGCTGCTTTTCAGATAATTTCTTTTTACTACAACTAATAAATGCAATAAATTTATGAATCTCCACCGCCGATCGTACTTTTAGCCTCGATTAACCAACGATGTCAGCAGGTATGCCGCGACTTTTCACGTAATCGTGATGCCTGACCGAGCTTTTATAGATCAAGGCGAGGGTATCTTAGAAGTCAAGGGAATCATTGCAGCCTTTCACAGAATCTCTGCTTCTGTCCATCTACACGCTCACTTAATGTCAAGACATGAAATCAAGGTAATCGATTTGATCATTGAGCACCGCTATCCGCCACTTCATCCGTGGGTAATAAACTAAAGCATAAACAGAAAACAAATTAAAACACACAGCAAAGAAAATTAAAATCGTCCCTCTTATCAATTTTAATTTTGCCTTCAACCGATGTCGTGAAACACTTTCTCTCAATATCTCGAGTTGGCTTTCAAATCCCTCAAACATAGCTAAACTCGTGGTTGTAGCCCAAATGTATGTGTTTTAAAAATCAATCACTCAGACGATGAGTCAATTATTGAAGCGGCTTGCTTAAGAATGTTCTGCAGATAATGGAACGTCCAAGTGTACCATGATTGAAAAACGAAAAGAAAATTAATAGCTTAAATAAACAACACACTTATGCAAAAAATAATTTCATCAGTTAAAGAAAGAACAATATAAAAGAAAGAAAACAAAATCAAATCAACGAAAAGAAAAAAATCAATTCAAATCCTGTTGGTCAATACCAAATTTATTTTCATATCTTCCATGGGTCGGTACTCAAGATATGGTTTAATCTTAATTGACCATTAACTTTAAACGATAATTGCTCTTGGTCTTTAATTTAATCATTTCTAATGTAAGCAAAAACAGATGAACAATAACAGTCGACCGCATTCATCGAGAGCGTGAATCTCACTCCGAATAAGGCGGTAAGGAGAATCGAATAAAAGCACTTTCTCAATTTTGAAAGGAACGATTTTCATAACGCTTACGCTTTAAAGACTTTCATTCGGTCTGCTTTGTAAACTTGGCATTGTATGCGCAATAAGTAATTTCTTCAAGTTCGCTGCCAGAATCTTCTTCCAAATTGCTCATTGCACAATAAAGTCAATTTCTCACGGCCAATACGCGATGCTCGGTTCCATGGTAGTGCGCAAAAGTGTTTTCCATACACTAGTTCAGCCCGTGAGGGTGACATCCTAATCGGGTCTTCTGAAGTCGCCTATATGCCCATAATGCATCATCAAGTCTTAATGACCAATCTCGGTTCTCGTCTCAACGCCTTTTCACATTACGTGCTTTATTTCTATCGAGATCCCAACTGCCACCGTTTTGTCGGATGATACGGGTTACATTAAGGGCGCGATTAATACTTTATTAAAAGAGCTTGAAATGCTTGTTACAAAAAAAGCCGGCACCACCATCACCGATTATCATTGCCGAGCTAATCCAAAGTAGAAAACAACGTTATGTTTTCAAAAATGCTATCACCACCTTGTGATCTAATGTCCCACATGGAATTGTTTCTACCCACCTATTATACATAGTCAACAAAGAACCAAGTGTACATGGTCAAAAGAAGGGAAAAGGGTCCCATGAAGTCGACAATTCTATAATGTCAAAAAAATTTAACCACTAACCGATTTAATGGCATCATGTTCCTTCGTAATTTCCTATCGCTTATTCCTATCATAATGTAAGAACAAAAGTGTATGCCTCAAATATAATAACAATAAACCATATATCGAAAACTTTTAAATACCGCTTTAAAGATCTAAACGGCTCCAAGTTTGTTCATTACGGGCAGAACGAAGCGATATTCTCAATTTCACTGGGACGATCGCCTAACAATTTGGTCCCAGACAAATCATACTGAACAAATACTAAGTCATTCCAAAAGAAATTCTTATTTCGCAGAATTCTACATTCTTAATCTTTGTTCGGGTCCAATCCTCCTAAGGTTTACCTGTAATAAAGATAATTAACTATATCAAGATACCAAAGTAATACTCCACATTCATCAATTGCTCATCCTGAAGACTCTAGATTTTTAACGGTAATGGCTCAGAATTATGTCGAAAATGTGGCGATCGAGAGGTGGTTACCGGCCACAACATTTTCATCGTCCCTTTCTTATCTTTTGAATTCCAAGTCAAATTCTCGCAAAAGTAACACCCAACTAATTATTCTAGCTTTTGCAGATCTTCTTTGTGAGAAGATATTTAAGAGCAAAAGTATCCATAATATAATTATTTTATAAACCAACGAGATAAGATCGAAATTTTTCCAATGCAAACACCATCGGCTAGCATTTCTTTTCAGTCAATAGCCAACCGCATCATTTTAATGTCATACTAAGATAGTAAATAACGTGGGAATTCGATCAACCTCTCTTTGTCCCATAATATCGCCATCATAATAAGATGCATCACATTAAATTAGGTAAGCTCCAGGTTTGGGGCCCTGGAACCGAATGATGGTGATAAGATGTTAATAACGCTTTTAATTTTTCAAACGCTGTTATAAGACATGAATCACTAAAGATAAAGGTACATCCTCAAGCAAGTAAACGCATGTTTGGTAGAACTTCATAAAATCTTTTACGAAACGCCTATAGAAACCAAAGATGTCCAAGGAGATACTTTCGATCGTTTAGTGGAGGATAAGATTAAATGAGATCCAATTGGCTTTAACCTCAATACTTTGCAAATGACGCTGAAATTTAGAATAATACCATTGTTTTACCATAAAACGCACTTCTCCCACCCCAAGACTAAGCTCTTCCGACACATCTCTCAGAACTAGCTAGATGATGTAAACATTGATCAAACGAGTCACCAAAACATGTTGAAAAGTCATCCATAAAGACTTCAAGAATCGCTCAACCATATCGAAAAATGCTTAATACGCATCGTTGAAATGTAGAGCATTACATAATCCAAATGGCATTCTCCTATATAGGCAGGCAAGTGAAAGTAGTTTTCTCGATCTTTTTAATAGAATCATTATATCTAGTAGCCATCTAAAGCAATAAAATTCATGGGCATTAATCTATCAAGCATTTGATCAATAAACGTAAGCGAAAATGGTCTTACGTGCAGATGTAATTCACCATAATCAATGCGATACACGCCCATCCCGTAGTTACTCTAGTTGTATCAATTCATTACGATTGGTAAATCATCGACTCTAATTTAAGAACTCAAAGCAGAAATGGATAATCATGATCTAACTTCGTTTAACAATTCTTTCATATTAGGATTTAACCGACGTTGTATTTCCGCAGTAGTATTTAGCATTTTCATCAGGTGAATGTAATGCAAATTTGCTTGTGGTTTATAATTTTATGTCCGCTTACGGTCCATCCTAACGCCTTTATGCTTTTTAAACATCCAACAACTTACCTTTTTGTTTATCATCGAGGATGATTTAAATGATTCTGCAGAAAGTACTTTCTTCCCTAAAATGCACGGCCATTCCAAAGTGTCAAAAATGCTCGAGCCGAGTTTCTGGTGACTTCCGACGATGGATGAGTTTCTTCCACGTGCTAGTTGTTCAACTCTTGACTTTCCATTTATTAGTGTCATTCATGGACGCAGCCGAGTCAAGAGGCATCAATCTTCACCATCTCAATATCAAATCAAAAACCAAAGTGAAGTTAAACATGTTTGTAAAAGGATCATCACAGTTCGAAAGAAAAGTGTCATCAACTAATGCTTCAATTAAATCCACATCAACAATTCCATCATCAAGATCAAGGTTGTTTAAGCAACGTTGAAAATATTTAGCTCCATAGTCACGTCAAAGGACAATCCATATTTCCTCGTGAATGTGAAAGCATCCGTAGCAAGAAAGGCCTACTTAGAATAATGGGGACGTGCTTCCTTGAATCTGATCACAGTGTCAATTATGAAATCAGCGAAAAATAAACTCATTCACTCCTGGATAAGACGTCCCTCCACAATACACACGAGGTATTTTCGACCGACCGCAAGTCGTAACACCACCTGAAAGTCGGTGTAATTCTCCCGATCCAAGTTTCACGAATAACAGAGTAAGGCAAAAGATTTACACTAGCTCCCAAATCCAACAAAGCATTCTCAATTGTTAGGTTCCCTATACTACATGAGATGTTTCATGGTCTTCCATTTAAAGAATTTTATGTTGGAGTATAGAATCAACGCTCATAAAATAAAACGCCTTCTTTCGAACATGCATATTTTCTTTTTAAGACAAAGGTCTTTAAGAAACTCATAAGATGGAACTTGTTTAATAAAGACGTAATGGATGTTAACACTTACACCGCTTCAAGATCTCAAGAATTCACCGTGGATTTTCCCTTTTTCCTTTCAACGACTTCCTCGAGGAAACGGAGCTGGGAACGATTCTCGGGGTTGGTTTCTTCTTTTTCTCCGGTGAGTCCTCAACATTCACAGTGTACAATTTGATTTTTCACCCATTCCACTTGTTGTCGATTTCTTTTCCTTTTCGCAAGGTCATGACCGCTGACTTCCACGCAGAATCGGTATTGCTTCATGACCTTTAGGATTAGGCACGACGGAAATTTGTCTTTCTCAACCATTGCCAAGGTCCGAATCAAGAAAGTTGTCCCACCATTTTCGAGGCTAAACCGATCATGGCTTCATGAAGTTCGCCTCAATTCATTTCAGAGTCCATCAACGGTGCGTTCTCGCTGCTCAATCGTAGAGTGAGTAAGATTCTCGAGATTCGGAATGAATCCTCCCATTCCCAGTCGAGAGGGCTGCTTCATTGTAAATGGTCTGGTTTATATTTTGAGCAATCAGGAGTCGGGTCCATTCTCATTGAACTCGAGACCATGAAAATCGGGTCTCCATCCGTGGTTATATGTGTTGGAGTACGGTTGTAATTGGCTGGTTTTCATTACACCATGATATCGGGCGATCCGAGTACGGTCATGTGGTTTGATTTAAGCACGATGCTATTTGGTTTATAGAGACCTTCAATTATCGACTTTTTTTAATTTCAACTTGGCTCGCCAATTCAACCTCATTTACTCCCCTTTAATTCTTCTAGTATTCCCCGAGCGATCGACTCATTGCTTGGAATTATCTTGTCGAAGAATTCCCAAATTTCGATGCACTTTTTCGACATTAGCTCTCCACTTGTTGCCATTAGCTATCTTGCACATTCTAATAATCCTCCAAAAGTATCGCATTGGTGCCATTTTTCACTCCATGATGTGTACATTTCAAGAAAGCCCATTGAATCGCTTCCCAAGTTTCAAAATTGCTCGCCTTCTCCTCGAAAACTCGAGATTTCTGAATGGGCTGTTGGTTTTAGAAATATTTATTTAAATTTTGTAACCATTCGTTCTACGAAAATGCTATTAGCAAAAGTATTTAACCATGAACGAGCATCCTTTAAAGAAAATAATAATCTAAGCTTAACATCGTCTCAAAAATTTTCATATTTAAAAGTTATATAAAGTATAAAAATCATCTGCATGATTATAATTCCCTCATTTTCAAGCCATGAATGGGAGACAATTTAGCACTGTGTTTTAGTTCAAAGCTAAAGCTACATTCGGTATCTAATACACGACGCTTTCAAATTAGGGTGACCAAAATCTTAAACCACTTCTCCCTAGAATCCATTCCAACTTTTATTTTTAATGCATGTAAGTGTTTTTTCTAATTCAATGTCTATAGTTCAAGAGATTAGGTAATAATTAATTTACCACGCATTTAAACAAATAAAAATAAAAATAAATAAACAAAACAAATAAAAATAAAAAAGAGGAGAAATTACGATACTAACCTTATTGTTATTACAACCTTTTCTATAAAAATACACAAAACAAATACGTTGAAATAAATTAACTAAAAATTAAATTAATAAAATAAACAAAATTACAAAGAAAAAAATAAATTGAAAATTAAATTACGAATTTTAAAGAATAAAAGAAATACTAACCTCTAAATGCATTCACTTTTTTTTAATAAGAAAAATACAAGAAAGCAAATAAAAGAATTATTGACAAAAAGTAATTTATGAATTAAAATTACTTTACTCGGCAAATTCCAAAACTCACAAGTGCAATTTTAATGTATCTCGCAAGTTTACATCTAATCTATCAGTAGATAGATCAATGATTTGTTGTCGATCCCACATGAGCGGGATTTTAATTATATGTAGAATTAATTTTGTAAATCGGGATTGAATTGTGGAAATGATTTGGAATATGCAAAACTTAAATTGAAAATTACGGCTTATAATAAATTCTAAAATCGCAATTACGGTAGAATAAATTGAAGAAATCTATCAAATGACGATTTGTATCCTGGATCCGATCAACATGCATCACGCTAAATAATCCTTTATTAATGCTAATTAAATCATTTAGGTGAATCCACACCCCATTGAACCACGCCTAATCAATACGATGAGTGCTTATCCAATAATAATAACCTTTTATACTGTAGAGAAATGTAACTAAGGCAAGATTCTAGACAAGATCGATTATTTTTCATTTATAAGTCAAATCATCCACAAAAAACTAGGGGAAAAGAAAACAATTTACCAAAGTTCTCCATTACATACGTTGAGACTTCACCTCAACCCAAGCTTGAAAGGAAATTAAATTACCACTCATAATTGAACTAGGCAAATGGGAATTTATTAAAATACAAAGAAAATACAAGACGGAGAGAGAATTACGAAAACGGAGTCCAAAAATGGATTCAGTGGATATCAAATTGTGGGGAGAGCCCTTTTATGAGATATACATGGAGTAAATCAGGCCATCGGATTAAAAAAGCCGGACGCTGATCAGGATCATATCACCAATACCCATTTGACCACGGATGAACAAGAACACGGTTTGACCCGGACTTTGAATAAAGAACGGTTTGGTTGAAAATAATCTGCGATGCGACGCGATTTTTTCGTCTAATCGATATAATCGCCACGCCACCATCAATAAAGACATAAGTTAATTTTAGCCCAACAGATCGCGGACACCTCATCACAATGCCACATCATCGGTCCGCATGAAATCGTACAAGAATGATACATGCATCATATACCAATACACTGCAATATTTTTTTTCCTTTTACGCCCTCCTAAGGTTTTCAATTCCAGTTCAAAAGTGATGTCCGCTTTTGTCATTCGATCTCTCCTTTATCAGTGAAATGACTATAATGCCCTAAAATACATAAATTACTTAATTAAAATAAAACACACGTAATTAAATCACAAGAATGTTAAATACATAAAAAGTAAGAAGACTCAAATGTAAAATGACGGTTTTCTCCTTTATAAATATGCATTTTCTAACACTCAACACTAAACGGCGATCCGACATCTAGATAACGGCGATCCGACAATTTGAAAAATCAGCCCAACGGTCATATTGACCAGTCAAACGGCGATCCGACATCTAGCTAACGGATCCGGCGAAAGTCAATAACCGGCCAGTTTTCACTCAACTATAAATAAGTTTCAATCCAATTCAAACAAGAAAAATTCCAACAATCATCATTGAGCAAAATATCGAGAATACAACTTTCATTGAGCTTTTAAATCTTGTATTCATCTTATTCATTCATTCACATTGAGCTTTCACTTGTGATCAAATATATCATGAGAGATTCATTTGTAATCTTTTTTGTAAAATCAAGTTAAAAGATTGTAAGTGTTGGGATACACTTGGGTTAAGAGACGATAATCTCTTGTTGTAAAGGTCCATCGACACTCAATTGTAGCTTGGGAGGCTAAGTGAAATCCTCAATGAGTAACCGACGTAAAAAATCATTGTGTTTGTTTTCTTTTCCTTACTCTTTTATATTGTGATTGATTTATTTGTTATTGCTTTAAATTAGTTTTGGATTTGCATTGAGTTTTGTTTAATTGAATATTTTTAATATCCCAATTCACCCCTCTTTGCTTAGTTAGTATTTCCTTTGTACCATTTTCTTTTTAAGACATGCATTCTTTTTACCAATTTTTATCCAATTATCATGCAATTCTTTAAAAAGCATCATATAATTCATCATAAGTAGAAAGATCATTTACCTCATCAAGTTCATCATCCGATTATCCAATTGCCATGAGAGCTAGATTTGTCATTTCTGATGTTCTTCACCATCACTTGTTTCCTCATCGCTATCATCTCGTGGGCTACCATTGCTCTTCGAGCTTATTGAAGAGGGCATTCCGCTTTTATATGGCCGCTTCTCATAACATTTGATTACTTCCTTCTTCTCCTTTCGGTTCTCGAGGTCTCTAAATTTTCTTCGCTTCACCGGATTTCTTAAAAATTTTTCTCGAACCTCCTAGCTAAGATATCCATCTCCTCCTCATCCACCGCTTCCTCATCACTCTCATGTTTCGAGGCTTCGAGAGCAATGTTTTTCTTCTCCTCATTGCTTTTTGCCGCCATGTCTTCCCATAAGAAATAAAGAGAACCAATTAAATCATCAATAGGTAAGATATTCAAATCTTTAGCTTCCTCAATGGCAGTCCTTTTTGGTCTCCATTCCCAGTAACCTAATGATTTTCTTAACTTTCTCGCTATTTGAAAAGGTCTTTCCTAGGGCTCCCAGAGTGTTCACTATGTCCCAGAATCTAGTATACATAGAATACACACTCATTTTGTTCCATTTGGAACAATTCATATTGTCTAGTACCTACTAATTTTTACTCTTTCACTTGATTCGTGCCTTCATAAACAACTCAAGTTTGTGCCAAATTTCATTAGCACTTTCACAACTAGACACTCTATGAAACTCTTTCTTATCAGTGCACAAAACAAGGCATTCATGGCTTTGGAATTTAGAGAAGCGTTTCTCTTTTCCAATTCAATCCATTCCCATGAAGGGTTTGGAATATCTTACCCAACTTCGTTTTTAGTCAAAGGCATAAATTGACCATCAAAAACAATTTCCCAAATTTCATAATCTAACGCTTGTAAATAAATTCTCATCCTAGTTTTCCAATATTAGTCATTACATCAAAAGAACGGTGGTCTAATTGTGGATTGTCCTTCCTAAAGGTTGAGTCACTATAGGTTGCCATGGATCTTTAACTCTAGATTTGTTAAGTCTAAACAAGAGCACCTTTGCTCCGATACCAAATGAAATACTAACTAGGCAACCCAAGAGGGGGTGAATCGATATTAAAAATATTCAATTTAAAACAAAACTCAATGCAAATCCAAAACTAATTTAAAGCAATAACAAATAAATCAATCACAATATAAAAAGAGTAAGCGGAAGAGAAAACAAACACAATGATTTTACGTGGTTCGCAATCCCCGCCCACGCCTCCAAGCTCACCGGGCTTGAGGATTTCACTAAGCTAGCCTCCCAAGGCTTCAAACGCTTACAATTGACTTCCAAGGTGTCAATGGACCTTTACAACAAGAGATTATCCCCAATCTCTTAACCCAAACATAAGTCATTCATCGCGTCTCTTTCTTTTTGATGATGAAGGGGGAGAGAAATTGGCATGGCAAAATAGTATTGGCATGGCATGAGTTTACTGGCATAAACCAAATGCGAAATTGGTTTTGGCAAAATAGTATTGGCATGGCATGAGTTTACTGGCATAAACCAAATGCGAAATTGATTTTGGCAAAATAGTATTGGCATGCATGAGTTTACTGGCATAAATTTTTTTAAAAAAAAAAAATCAATCTGTCGTGTTTAAAATTTTGAGATTAACAGTTGAATATTTTTTTAAGGGAGTTAACAAGTCTTTCAAAATTTCAGGGGAGCACATATTTAGGGAGCAAATTGCACAAATATTTTCAAAAGTTTGTCATCATCAAAAGGGAGATTGTTAACATAAATTATTCCTTATTGATTTTGATGATAACAAACATGATTAAGATCGATTAAATTGCTTAAACGTCAACATAATTTTCATCTATTTTGACAAGTTTCATAAAGTATTTTTATAAAGATTCGAGACAAAAACCATCTTGCAAAATAGTTCATCGAGCAGTGGAAAACGGCGATCCGACATGTGTAAAACGGCTCACGATTTCAAGCGTAAATGGAGATTAGCCTCGACGGAAACGCACAATCGACATTTGTGATAAACGGCCGATATCAACCAAGAGCCTCGGACCTAAACGGGCGATCCGACATCTAGATAACGATCCGGCTTAATTTGAAAATCAGCCCAACGGTCATATTGACTCAACCACGATCCGACATCTAGCTAACGATCCGACAGCGAAAGTCAATAACGGCTTTTCACCCAACTATAAATAAGCTCAATCCAATTCAAACAAGAAAAATTCCAACAATCATCATTGAGCAAAATATTGAGAATACAACTTTCATCGAGCTTTAAATCTTGTATTCATCTTATTCATTCACACATTTCACTTGTGATCAAATACATCAGGTGAGAGAGATTCATTTGTAATCTTTTGTAAAATCAAGTTAAAAGATTGTAAGTGTTGGATACACTCTAAGAGATTGGGATAATCTCTTGTTGTAAAGGTCCATTGACACCTTGGAAGTCAATTGTGCAGAGGCTAGCTTAGTGAAATCCTCAAGCGTGAGCTTGGAGGCGTGGACGAAGTGGATTGCCAACCAATGAAAAATCATTGTGTTTGTTTTCTTTTCCCTTACTCTTTTATATTGTGATTGATTTATTTGTTATTGCTTTAAATTAGTTTTGGATTTGCATTGAGTTTTGTTTTAGAATTGAATATTTTTTAATATCCCAATTCACCCCCCTCTTGGGTTGCCTAGTTAGTATTTCAGTCGGGTCGAGCACCATCCGACTCAATTTTTGGTCCTGAGTCCAATGGTGGCCTTATATTATCAATCGGAGGTCAGAATAAGTCGGAATCACTGAGAAACTAGTTCTGGCACTATTCATCATCTTCTCCAAAAATTAGGGTTTCTGACTTTTGTAACCCTAATCCGACCAGATTTTTGTTTTGCCTATAACTTTCTCATTTTAAGTTTGTTTTTAACAAATCACATATCGTTGGAAAGCTCTCAAAAATATCTTTCCAATGATATATTACACACAATGTCAGGTTGCCTAGATCAAAAGACATGAGCAAATGAAATTTCGGGTTTCATGATTTCTTAAGGTTCACGCAACCTAAACCCTAGGCCCTTTTTTATGTCTATCAATTCTAGAATTTATGCTTTAATTTAAGCACTTCAGAACATAAAATCAAAAGCCACCAGATCACACATTCCATAAAATTCAATTAACATGTGATATTCATGCTCTTTCATGAAATAAATTCAACCATATGCACGAATCCAACACAATAGAAAGCTTTGATACTAATGACGGAAAAATAAAAGGAATTCAAGAAGCTATACCTTTTTCCAAGAAATTAAGCAGCGAAATATTCAAGTGTTGGATTACGCCAATGGTCGGAAAGAAATCACATATGAAAATCCTTCTCTATACCACAGTATAAATGCCCTCTTTTTAATGGGTTGTTCTATGTTCTTTTGTATATTGAATCAAAAAGAAATTAAGGAAGAAATAGGAGAAGTCTCTACCTTCGATAGATTAAAATGCTATATTATACTTTGTTTTAATTTAAACAACGGTTAGGGAAGCTGATTCAAAATCAAATTCCTTCTAAACTCCCATAAACCAATGTGTATGGTAACTGCCAAGCAGTTACCAAACTTGGGTCGGATGGGGTCAACCTATCATGGGCGACCTGTCCATCCAACAAATAGATAATAAAAAAATGTGATTTTTCTTTACTAAAATAAGAAAAATAGCTACAGCTTACATGGATTAATATATGATATATGATTATCATGGTCTTATTATCTTATAACCCCTTTAAATAAATAATTGATTGTGACTATCGTATTTGAGGAGTATTAAATTCTATAGCGTGGATATCATTGGACGATTAAATTTTATTAAATTCCGTTCATTTTTTAATCATCTAACGTGTCCACCAAATAATTGTGTAAGTGATCCGCAACGTAGCTGGACTCTAAACAATTCAAAAGAGACACAATAGATATCCATTTATTGAAAAATAATACCAGCTTTTTCATGAAATGAATAATATTTTATTGTATTTCTCTACAATAATTATAAGAAAACAAGCAATCAGCAGCAATGAATCCACAGCAAGATGGAAACTTTCTTTGATGATGCATCATGAATTCATGACTGGATACTCTTCGACACAACCAGCCCATGGGCCCTTGTTAGATTCCCCAACAATGGGTCTCAAACACTGCAAAACGACGCTACCGCACTTGCTCCCAGTCCCGGCTCCAATTAGCCAAACTTTGTCACCTTTCTTCACTCTCTCTTTAGCCTCCATGTAAGCTAACTCATACCACAATGAAGAAGATGACTGGTTTCCAAATCTGTGCAATGTCATCAGAGCAGCTTCAATGTCCCTCTCCCCGAGCTTCAGATTCTTCGCTATCTCTCTTATCACCGGCCTTCCTGAAACCGGCAGGCAAAAATGTTGCACCGCGGCCTTAAAATTTGGCACATAAATATCACAAGAATTTTTAATAAACCCCTTCTTTATAACTGAAACACCAAGCCAAAATAACTCTCTAAAGGGCAAAATTTTAATACCCAAAATTGTTATATTTGCTCTAAGAGTTTCTCCGGCGATTTGCAGCAAATCCCTGTTGAGTGTTACCCCAAGTTTCCCATTAGAGTCCTCTTCGCGCATTCCGGAATTATAAGCCTTGTCATCAAAGGCTCTATTGGTTCTCACAGTGTGAACAACTTTGTATTTTGATGATCTTTTTGCTTGTTTTTTGTTTGTTAACAAAACTGCTGCACTGCCCATTCTGAAGAGGCAGTTGAGGAGCAACTTAGGCTTCTCGTTACCCGAGTACCAACCGGTGGATAATATTTCAGTGCTGAGGACAAGGGCATCGGAGTCTTTTTGGGTTTTAAGAAGGGCTTGAGCCATGTCGATGGCAAGTGCACTTGCACTGCAGCCCATGCCGGAGAGGTTAAAGTTCTTGATGTCACTCTTCATGGAGTATTTATTGATGATAATGGATGAAAGTGAGGGCGAAGGGCAAAAGCCGCTACAGTTTATTATGAGGATGTCGATATCTTGAGGTGAGATCTGAACCTTGGAGAGGAGATTTTCGATGACTGGGAAGAGGACCATTTGAGCTTCTTTGATGGATTCTTGCTGATTGGTTTTTGGAGGAATGTATTGTAATGCTGGAGGGAGATAAGTCTCTTCACTTTGTCCTGAGCAAGTGAGAACTTTGGACATGAAAGCCATGCTTTCGCTGTCGAAAGTTTCTACCAATGAGGAGTTTTCAAGAAATGAGGAGAAAGGGACTCTGCAGAAGCATGGTGGCTTGTAACATGAGAAGTCCACCAGGTATGTTACTGAAGGCTTTGAAAGGTAGAATTGGAGAAGCAAAATAATTGCAAGACAAGTGAAATAGAAGAAATGGCAAATGGGTTTGAAGCGTTGATGGATCAAGAATGCTTCAATGGCAGTCACAAGAATAAGAATTAGAAATTTTAGGGTTTCATAAAGAGTTGAATACAAGTGATCAGATAGCATATTGCCAAAGCTAGAGAGAAGAGATGCTGACATGCAGTGGGTCTGGGAGTGTCTCTGAGAAGGTTTAAATGGAGTTGAAAGTGAAAGGTACGGATAATAACATTGGAATCCCTAAATTTTTATATTTTTGTAAACAAAGAAATAGTTTATCTATTTGTATCAAATATGTCTATTAACCCTAGTAAACGAACGAGGGACTTAGTTGACGCAAATGGATAAAGTATGCAGTTATTTGATAAAACATAAAGATTAATTCAGAGAACCACATGTTATTAACGCAGTAAACAGTGTTTGGCAGATGGTACTCGGTAACTATGCCAGTGATAATAAATACTCATTAAAAGCAAGGCATGGTCAGTCATACTCTTTATATTTGTCAGAAGGAAATTTTCAACGATGACTCTGAGAAATTAATAAGTTGCTATAAAATTTGGACTTCGCAATACAGATCATAAATTTTATGACGTAAGCTCAAGCCTATTTTGAGAGCGTAAGTTACCAATACTATTGACTGACATAAATAGAGTTAGTTGAGACAAGTTATGGAACGGTGTGTAGAGAGTTTCAACCCTGCCCGCTTTGACGGTCTTTTTCCTCGTAAAATGAAAAAATTTAAGGATAATTCTTGGTGCTGCAGTTCAATATATATATATATATATATACTTGTGTTTTAATTGAATATTATTTGTGTGGTGAGTGTTACCTCTGGGTGCCTTGGTAGCTTTTGGTCGTAAGTTCCGATTTAGTTGAAGGACAGTAAAATCAATTCTTAGTCTTGGATTGTAGCCATGTCAACAAGACTAAAACTAGAACATAGGTTTTTTATCCATGGATTCTCTACTCTGTAGAGCATCTTCCTTTTCTAGCTCTTCTTCCGGGAAGACTAAAGAATCAAAGAATGTTGTTAATTCAGAAGAATTTGTGATTGAAGACTTTAATAAAGCAATCGATAATTGGGAATTACCCAAGATTTCTAAAGAAATGATTTACAAAACAAAAAAGCTTGATTTTCTAAAAAATGATTATGTCATAAAAACTGAAGAACGTGACATAACCCTTTCAAAGCCATTTGAAACTATTCATCTATTTTCTGAACATTCTCTAAAGAAATTAAAAGATAAAAATTTTAATTATGTTCACATCGACTTAATACAAGTCGGAATAAAACCCTTGACTAAAGAATGACTTAATATTTATATTCTTGCTATCTTAAGAGATGGCGATTCATCTCTTTTGATGATTCTTTACTAAGTAGTATAGAATCAAGTCTCTGAAAAGGCCCTATCTCATTTGACTGTTATCCGAACATAACAGTTTCTTTAAAAGACAAAAACATTCTAAAGAGCATGATTTTGCAAATCAAAACCCACAATTATCACATGATTGAGGGATCTGTCCCAGTTGCCCTAATTTTTAAAATCTCTTACAAAGCCATGATTTCTGCGTTCAGTACGCAACATAAATTCCAGTCAAAAAGAGAAGAAACTCTTCTCTTACAGACTGATCTGTCTAAAGCCAACACTGTAATTCCAAAACCAATCCAATGGAAAGATGTCAATCTTCCGATTTAATGGATTTCAAGAGCTAACGCAGGTGATTCCAAAACAACTTGAGCCAAATACAGAGTTGCAAAATGTAACTCAGTATTCTGATGGTAGAGTCAAACTATCTTTTAAGAGATCTACGTCTTTCAGATTCTCTGATAAAGATTCATGTTCAAGTATTCCTTCACTAGAAAGGAAATTTTCAAAGATTCCTTCTGTAATAAATCTTCCTTTTCAAGGTCAACCTAGGTTTTCCACTTCGGATATAACTAGTTCCTTTATACACTCTGTTGACTATACCACTAGTGTTCCACACCCAATCTACACTAGCCGTCAACATGAACAAAGACAAGAAGAGAATGAACATTCTCCTCCAACTTCTCCTACATTTTCTGCTGTCACAGAAAATGTTATTAATGTCATTAAAAAAGATTTTGAATAACCAAAGTTGGTTGGTGTGAGTGGTTTGGCACTCTCACTCCTTAAGAGAGCAAGTCCCGCTCGATGAGTCACCATTTCAAAGACTTTTACCCCTTAATATGAAGTGATTAGTCAGAAAAGGTGCCTCCCCACCACCTCGTGGTTTAGACCAAAAAAAAAAAAGATTTTGAATTTGATAAAACTCTTCTCCACAACGATTTTTATTCTGACATTAATAAAGAAAAAAGATTTTGGTTTTTCAAACATTTCTTAGACCAAAGGAAAGAAATCCAACAAATTTATTATGAATTTGTAACCTTACATCAAATCCATATATTGTTTTTTGATTGGTTTGAAATATATGCTTCAGATAACAAAATTTCTTACCCTTTCAAAGAAACAAATCCCATTACTATTAGAAAAATGATTCCTGAATGGAATCTTACTGATAGTGATAGAACTATAGAATCTGAACATCCACCTCTCAGGAGTTTGACCATTGATCATGGTGTGCCTCATGTTGAGATCAAAGCTTCTCCTTATAAAATCCATAAACCAAATGATTCAGAGATAAATTTAGGCAGCATTATCCAACAGAATAATTTTTGTAATGCTAACCTAAATACAATAGCAAAACAGTTGATCAAAATAGAAAACCAATTACAGAAGCCAACCTTAGTTGTTTCTCCTGCTACTTCAAAATCGGATTCTGGCAAAAAGCTTAAAGAGCCTATTTTCAAACCTTTTCAGGTTTCAAAAACTAGTCAAAAGCTTGTTCAAGAGTCAAAATCAGATTTTGCTAAAGCCATTAGAGAACAACTAGATAGAATATAAGCTTCTTCTTCATCTAGTAAGGTCCAAATTGCCCCTGATAGTGCCCAATCCAGTAAGATTGGTGTACTAGAACAAGACGATATGTCTATAGCCTCCTCCGACATAGGAGCCTTTAAAGAATAACCTATTCCTAAAGCCAATAAAATTCATTGGGAATTAGTCCTACCTACTATCAACTCTCCACCTGACTTAGCCATAGACAATAGACCTAGTGCACTAAACCAATCACGGTTTAATGCATCATCTATCTATGAGTGGAATATTGATGGTATGTCTGAGTATAACATTCTAGGATTAATTGACCATGGCTAATGCCTATAAAACTCACGGAACTTAACAAAGCCATTGCCAAATTCTCATTGGGTTTATGTCAACTTAAAGGTGGGATCATCTTCACCAAACAAAGAATAACAATTAGATATCCTCAATTCAATTCAAATAGATGAAAATGGTGCACCCATCTTAGATGAATTGAATGATCCAATACAGGATGTTGTTGCTACCTTGATTCTTACAATTTCCTTACACTTCATAGGTGATCCTTCTCACCATAGGGATAAAAATGCTGAGTTAGTACATAACTTGAGATGTAGGAAACTTAGTGAATTCCAAAGCTACAAAACCACATTCTTCACCAGACTTTTCCTTAGGGATGATGCAAATCATACAACTTGGAAGGAAAAATTCCTTGCAGGTTTACCTACCCTATTGGGAGAAAAGGTTAAGAATTCTATTAAAGCCCTCTATGACAATCGTATTCCCTATGATGAGCTCACCTACGGTGAACTTGTCAGTTTTGTTAACAAATAAGGTTTAAAGATTTGTCAGGACTTGAAGTTACAGAAACGCCTAAAATGGGAGCTTAGAAAGTCTAAGCATGAATTAGGCAGTTTCTGTAAACAATTCAATTATGACCCCTTTAAAACTTCCACCTCTAAAGACTGTAATGGTAAGTGTTCTTCAAAACCTTACAAGAAACATTACAATTCTAAAAGCCATAAAAAACCCTTTCAAGATTTTAGAGAACTGTCTTATAAGAGACCCTCAAGGCCTTATAAGAAGCCCAGCTTCTCTAAGAAGAAGGATTTTAGGTCCAAACAAAAACTCACTCCTTTTAACTACAAAGAAGCCACATGTTACAAATGTGGAAAGAAAGGTCATACTGCAAAGTTTTGTAGGATGAACAAAAGGCTCCAAGAGCTCGGCCTTGATGAAGATCTACTTTCTAAAATTGCCCCTTTGCTTGTAGAATCTTCTGATTCTAAGTCTTCCATGACGGGAGACAGTGAGCCTCTGCAGGTTGATGAGTTAATTGACTCAGATACATCTGCATCTAGTGATAGTGATTCTGATGCAGAATCCTATTTAAAGAAAATCAATGTGTTGACCAAAGACCAAGAAACTTTCCTTAAATTAGTCAAACACATTACTGATCCTACTCTTCAAAAAGAATACCTTGATAAACTTCTAAAAACTTTAGAAGTTAACAAAGCAGAAACTTCTAAAGCCCCAATCATTAAAAAGAATACTTATGATCTTACTGAAATCCTGGATAAGAAAAAAACAAAGAAAACAACCCCTAATATCCAAGATCTTCAGAAAGAAATAAAAGACATTAAACTTGAAATCAAAGAGTTAAAAGAAAAACAAAAGAATGATTCGGATACTATCCAACTCCTCTTACAAAAACAATTACAAGATAAAGAATCAGAATCTGATGGTGATAATGAAGAACAAAATCTTGACAACATTGAATCTGTACCCAATGATTTTCTGTTTGTTTTGAAACAAATCACCACAAGAAAATATTTGATCAAAATCACCTTAATCTTTTCAAAAGACTTTGAAATTGACACCATTGCCCTTTTGACACCTGACGATCTAAATGAAGATATTATCCCCAGAAGGTTTCATGAGGAAACTAAAGAAAGACTTTCTGCCGCCAATAATTCAAAACTAAATGTCAAATCTAAAGTTGATGCCTCTATTCATAACAATGGTTTTGAATTTAGGACTTTTTTTATTCTTACAAATGACATACATCATACTGTCATTCTAGGAACCCCTTTTATAAATCTCATTACTCCTTATATTGTTAACTACGATAGTATATCCTTTAAAGCAAAAGCCAAAAAACTTGTTTTCCCTTTTATTAAAAAACCTAAAACCAGAAATTTAAATATTGTTAAAGCATGTTCTGTTTATCAGAACCAAATTAATGCCCTTCTCAGATCTAAACAAAATGACTTGCTTTGTTTAAAAAAGGATTTGAGTTTACAAAGAATTGAAAACCAATTACAAAATGAATTTATAAAAAGAAAGATCTCTGATTTTAAAAATCTCATTGAAAAAGAAATATGTGCTGATCTACCATCTGCGTTTTGGAACAGAAAACAACATTTGGTTGATTTGCCATATGAAAATTCTTTCGATGAAAAGCAAATACCTACCAAAGCCCGTCCAATCCAAATGAACATGGAATTGGAGCAACATTGCAAAGATGAAATTAAAGATTTAGAATCTAAAGGCCTCATAGTCAAATCTAGGTCTCCTTAGTCTTGTGTTGCTTTCTATGTCAATAAGAATTCTGATATAGAAAGAGGAACACCTAGACTAGTTATTAATTACAAACCCCTGAATAAAGCATTAAAATGGATTAGGTATCCAATACCTAATAAAAAGGATTTGCTCCAGAAAATACATGCTTCGTTCATTTTTTCAAAATTTGACATGAAATCTGGATTTTGCCAAATTCAAATTCACCCTAAAGACCGTTATAAAACTGCTTTTATTGTTCCCTTTGGACAGTATGAATGGACTGTTATGCCATTCGGTTTTAAAAATGCACCTTCAGAATTTCAAAGAATTATGAATGCATTTATAATTCTTTCTCTGAATTTTGCATTGTCTATATCGATGATGTGTTGATTTTCTCCCAAACAATCGATCAACACTTCAAACATCTAAAGACATTTTTCCTTGCAACTAGGAAGGCTGGTTTAGCCATTTCTAGTTCTAAAGTTTCTTTGGTCCAAACAAAGATCAGGTTCCTCGGTCATTACATTTCCAAAGGAACCATTACACCAATTGAAAGATCTCTTTTATTTGCTGATAAATTTCCTGATAAAATCTCGATAAAACCCAATTGCAAAAGATTTTTGAAGTTTGAATTACGTCCTGACTTCTAACATCAATAGGTTATCAAAACCTTTGCATGATCGATTAAAGAAAAACCTTGTTGCATGGACTGAAGAACACACTAAAGTTGTTAAGCAGATAAAAAGTTCTGTTAAAGCTATTCCATGTTTATTTCTTGTTAATCCTGCATTACCTAAAATCGTTGAAACTGATGCATCAGACTTAGGCTATGGAGGAATCTTAAAGCAAAAAGATAATAATAAAGAACAAATAGTACAATATGTTTCTGCACATTGGAATGAATGTCAAAGAAACTACTCTACTATAAAAAAAGAAATCATTTCTATTGTATTATGCATTTCTAAATTCCAAAGTGATTTATTAAATCAAAAATTTTTACTTAGAATTGATTGCAAAGCTACAAAACATATTTTAGAAAAAGATGTTCAAAACATTGCATCAAAACAAATTTTTGCACGATGGCAAGCTATTTTAAGTGTTTTTGATTTTGACATTGAATTCATTAAAGGTGATACAAATTTTATCCCTGATTTTCTAACCAGGGAATTTCTCCAAAACAGATAATGCCACCCCGACGAAAAGACAAAGGGAAAGGGATCCTCAATGACCCTATATCCCAGACACCTTCTAAAGCATCTCAATCTTCTCCACCTAAAGAAAAATTACTTTCCTCTGCAATGCCGATCAAATCATGGATTGACATGGTTGAAGAACAAGAAGCTCAATCTAAAGCCATTGCCTCCCAGGAGCAGGTAAATGAATGGATGAAATCCATTTTAAAATCCCCTGAGCTTATGCTCGCTTTACAAAGTTTTTCCCAAAATAAAGCTCTTTCTCCAGTTCCTGAGGAAGAGAAATCTGTTTCTAAAGCACTTTCAAAACCTTCTTCTTCTTCTAAAGAAATTATTTCTTGTGAAAGCTCTTCTTCAATCGTTGTTTCTCAATCAAAGCTCTCACACAAATCCTCGGATTGGTTTAATAAAACTCATCATCAAAATGTTTTATCTATGGAAGATGGGTTTTATCATTCTGATCCATTTCAAGCCATTTCAAAGATTTTCCCGCAAGGCTGGTTTTTCAAACCTTGGGATTTGTCAAAACCCCAGTCTTTCTACCAAAGTATTTTGGAAATCACTGAGTCTGTAAAATTCAACCATTTCTTCCTCAGTGAATCCCACACTGAGCCAGCCTATTCAACGGCTACCATTCTTAAAGTTTTGAGCCCAAAACAGTGGGGTGATGAACTTCACAAACTAAAAACCTTTCCCGCCAGTTTCCAACAAAAATTAAAGCACTGTTTATTTTTCTCTTACTAGGACTATCAACAGGCCTGGTTTAACACTTTCTTCATACAAAACCTTAAAAAGAATTATTCATGGTTATTCTTCTTCAATTCGAAGATAACTGTTCAAAGCCTTCCAAATTGGTTCAAACAATGGTGGAACTATTTTGGGCCAAGCCCAGAAATACTCACTCCAAATGCCATAAATTGTTTAAACCTTTTTAAAGCCCATTATGTCCTCTCTTAGTCAGAAAAGAGATTCCCTCATTTTCTCTGTTTCTGTACAAATTTCTTCCTTCCTTGGGTTTGGATGTGAAATTTCCAATACCAAACTATCGAAGCCCAATTCATTCTACAAATGACCTTTAAAGTCAAAACGGTTCCTAAATTGATGAAAAGTCAAACCGACTCAACATGGCTCTCCTCAAAAGGCCTCCTTCAGCCCAGTATCAAAGACTCTAAAGTTCAGAGCACTTTCTTATCTCAAAAGTCTAAGGCCCAATCTCTTTTGGCTAGTGCAAAAAATGAAGATGAATATTTTAAAGTTATGCAGCAGCTTCTTGCTTCTAGGTCTGAACCGTCTGTCGCCAGTTCTTCCACTGAAGACGAGGTTGAAGAGGAGCCGTTCATTTCCCTTGGAGATGAGAATGAAGATGATTGCTTCGGCATCTTTCCTCCTGTAAAGCATTGTTAAAGCTTTAGTTAAAAAAAAAAATTATCATTATTTTTCTTGTACTTATCATTTGTAATTTCAGTAATTTCCTTGTAATTATCGTTTGTACTCATTTCCCCTGTACTTCTCATTTGTAATAATTTCTCTGTAATTATTTTCAAATTTTTGTCTTCCTCTACTCACTACCCTTTACAGGAAAAATTGTGAAGATAAATTTTCAAAGCTTCCTAGCCCACTCAAAAGTTAAAGACAAAGACAAAATGATGTTGTCTCCCACGATTTAAAAGCAAGTACTGTTGATGGGCCCCATTCTCCACCATCTTTTGTAAAGATTGCAATTCATGTGCGTCTACAGCTTCATCAGTAGAAAAAGCCAAAAGCCTCGTGAGGACCCCCGGGATTCGCGGATCTTGCCTCAAGTCTTCCAGCTTATTTATTCTCCTCTCTCTCTCAAATGGGAGGACAGAATTTTTTGGAAGAGGAAGAATTCTCTCTACAAGAAATCAAACAAGACCTCAAGGAAATTTTCCTGTCTTGTAATATTTTCCATTTCTCAAATTGTAAAGCAATATTGTAAACACTTTCTATTTTCTTTATTGTCTCTACAATGCTTTCGGGATTCAAGCAAACTTGTAAGATCTCGATCCAATGTAATTTTATTTCCAGTAATTAAATTCAAAGCTTTAAATTACATTTTCAATTCTGTCTATTTTCAAAGCATGTACCGCAGTCGATCTTCATATCGTAATCCCATAGAGCTCATTTTTTCCTCAAGGCAAAGACGGATCTCCGTCTGTATCTTCTGTCCATTCAATCGAATCTGTTCGGATCCAGATCTAGTATTATCTTTGAGCCTTTGTTTGTAATTTGGAAAACTGCGGGATATTGATCTTCGAGATCTCAAAGCGATTCCGAACAACGCCACGTACCAATTTTGATTGTTTAAATATTTTGTCTTAAAATTATTTAATCTTTTGAACACACACACACTCTATGATCTTGGTCGTACTGGTGTGTATATATATATATATAGGGTGCAGCTATGTTACTACTGTAGTAACATACCACATTCTTTTGTCTTTTTCTAATCCACCGTTAGATTTAATTTAAAACAAGTGTAATGGCTAACATGCTTGTGTTGGGTTATTAATATTATACTCCCTAATGCTTGCTGCAAAATTACAAAACTAACAAAGTTTAAAACATTGACACATAAGTCCATCAATTTACAATTTAGTATTCAATAATATTTAAAAATTTAATTATATTAAAAATATAATTAAATAATGTATTACTTAATTATATTATAACATTTAATAAGTAAAAATTGATAATTATTTAATAAGCTAATATAACTAATAATAAATACTTAAATATTATATAAAAATAAAATTACAACATAATATTACATTGTTTAAATCTATTATAGTAATTAATATATAAAATTGATTATTAGTTAACAATTTAATATAACTAATAATAAATACTTAAATAATATATATAAATATAAATATAATATAAATATTATGTTATTTAATTATATTATAATAATTGGTATATAAAAATTAATTATTTTTAAATATTTAATATAACAAATAATAAATACTTAAATATCAATAAATTTGAATAATATTAATTTAAAATTAATAGTAATCTAAACAATTATATAAAATTTTATTACATATACTACAGTTCATGTTGCATCAAACATGATATTGCATTATAGTTTAATACACCTTAATGACACACACTGTAATACAATGCAACTAATGCAATACAATATATTGTGCCAAATGACCTAGATAATTTTACCGATAAATTGATTTATTCTTATATTTAAATTAATATTATTTCTTATTAATTAATTATTTTAATATATAGTAAAACCACGTATTAATTACAAACCATATTTTATAATAAATATGAGTATGAATTTGATCTCTAGTTCATAATTTGTTGTTAATATTTTTTAATAATACTTTTTCAATATACAATAAATAATTTCAATATGCAATAAAAATATATTTATTTACCAATTAATAATTTTTTTATTGTTTAATAAGAACGTATCTAAAAGTGAGAGGGGGGTGGTGGCAACTTGCTCGTCGTTTGTTCTTATATCTACGAGCTTGAGGAATAAGTTTAGAAGCTTTTAATAAGAACTTGGAGGTAAAGCTATTTTATACTCCACACTTATTTGAGAACCTTTTTCATACTCCACATTTATTTGAGAACCTTTTTCACATCTCATGTTCGATAATTTTGAGTTAATGATAGAATTTAGTTGCTATTTGCTAGAGATATGGAACTAAAACTAGTGGGCATGTAAAGAATTCAATCATTTTTTATATCATTTTAATTAATTTATTTAGTACAAATAAAAAATTAGTCTTATCAAGAATGTATTTGACATTTAGGTAAGTGTATGGAGTAAATTTTCTTTTTAAAACTTGATGGTGGGTGTGTGAATTAATAATTAAAAAATATCCTCACCTTTTGATTTAAGTTTAAAAAAATCAAAATAAGTAGGACTAATGAGTCAAAATTTAGGATTATCTTATTGTTTTTTAATTTTAGAATAAAACAGGGATTGCAGTGTAATTAACCCAAAAAAATAAAAAATAAAAAATGTGTGGCATGTTACATAGGAGGATCCATATATTAGGGTGCAATTGCACATCACATTTTCCAGCAGCCTGGTTTAGCAAGTTAACTTTCCGTTCTCTATTTGGGGTATCAACGAGACTTTGTATCAGCCAAGCCTTTGGGCAACATTAGTGATGCTGCATCTTTAGAAAGACAAATCAAATTGTACCCATTTTTAATATATTTCATAGATTGCTCAACTTGGACATACGTTGGCGGTTCCCAAGCAAAGCACTATCAATTCTTGCACTACAAAAGAGAAAATTAACAATGTCTTTTAAATTCAAATTCAACTGTATAAATATTTTTCCACTACATAGAGATTAGCTCTTGTGAATCATAATTAGGTGATCCAAGACCAAGAGTGAAAGCAAGGATAGAGATTACCTCTTGTGAATCACAATTAGGTGATCCAAGACTAAGAGTGAAAGCAAGGATACTAGGAAATTTTGCTTAAGGCATATATATGAAAGGTGTTCTCTGTTGAGGCAAACAAATTGAGGCCTTAAGCGATTAGCAGGCTAATGGGCTCAATTTTCAGAAAGCCCATTTTTTAAGGTGGCCATCTTAGACATTTTGTGGGGATTCTCACTCAACTCTTCTTAATTAAGCAAGGCATAATTAATTCTTGCAACTAGGGGTGGCATTCGGATTGGGTTAATGTTAGAGTGCAATTTATGCACTAGTTTTGCATTATTTACTTCCCTTAATATCAATGTTTTGCACTTAATAATGGTGATTTACTTGTGTTTTACTTTTGTAGGTGCAATTCTATTGATTGATGATAAAATTGAGTTATAAGATGATGTTTAAGGATGATTGTTCTCTTGGAGAAATTATGAGCGTCAGAAGAACTTTGTTGATAAGGCATAGTTTTTTTTTAGTTTAACGTGTTTTGTATTTTTGGTTATTTTTGTAATTACGAATTTAATATTTCAGCTATTAGGATTTTATTTTAAATAGAATTCTAAAAGAGAAGAGAGAGAGAGTATTTAAGGGAGGAATCTATTGTGAAAAATGGGGGATTTTTGGATTGGAGAAAAAGAAACCCTAGATCTAATTTTTCTCTTCTATGAACTAAACCCATTTTTGAAGGTTAATGAAGCTTTGATTCATCACTACTGTGAGATCTTTCTTATGCTTTAATTGTTTTATTACTTTTTGGGTATTTGTTTATTCTCTGAATTATTTTCATGATTATGTTTGTTAATTAGGTAATTGGCCACTATTTAATTATCAACTTAATCTATTGTCAATTAAAGGATTCATCGTATGAAGAATTTAATGTTTGTGACAAATAACATGGCAGAGAGTTGTGTTGTGAGAATAAACAATCTAATTTAAATGAATCATCATATGTGTTGATTAGGATTTGGGTCTCTCGGTTTTTCAAATTGATTAAATCTGATCGTATTCTGGGTTGTCTATTGATTAGGGAAATATCCAATGGTCGCATGTAGAGAGATTGGCTATTAGAGGGTCTCAATTTATTCTATTCATTAGTAATAATATTCTATATTTGAATCAATGATCGTAGTCGAATCCTTAGTTAGCTTTCTCCAATTTGAATTACAACTTTAATTTGCATTCTTGTTATTTAATTTGATTTTTATTATTGTCTACAATTCCCCCATTTTACGTTTTACGTTTCAAAAGGATTTAAATAATTACCGATCTCTGTGGACACGACCCTACTCAATCACTATACACAATTTATTTAGAGTATGAATTTATTTTTGTTGGCTTCGACACCCATCAGTTAAGCTTTTTGAAGCTTACAGTGCTCGGCACTTAAAACCAAGTGCATTTTCAAGTGTAACTATTGGTGGTAGTGCTAGTAGTGGGCTAACTTTTGTGGATGAAGAATATGAGGTATATGAGGACTCAGTCTTCAAAAAATATATGGAAATGGCTGTTGTCACTAGAGATCATATAGAATCGTCAAATGAGTTAAACTTTTATTTGATGGAGTCGGTTGAGTATCAAGCACTTAATTCACTGTTGATTGGGTGCTCCATTTGATATTTTGCTATGGTAGAAGGTTAATAGTTCAAAACGCCTAATTTTATCTCAAATAGCAAGAGATGTGCTTGCCACTCCAATATCTACTATTGTATCTGAGTTCGTCTTTAGTATGAGAGGTTGTGTTGTATATGAATATAAGAGTTCTATGACTCTTGACATGGTGGAAGCATTAATATTAACACAAAATTGGTTGCGATCTTCACTTTTCATGTATGCGACAACTAACCTTTAGGCGTTAGTTGAGGAAAATGAGTTTATGGATTCTCTTGTAGAAGGTACGAATATTTATGATTACTTAGTTATTTATTTTTAGGACTTTGTTATTTACTCTAAGAGTTTTTTACTTTAAGGTTTTTTTGTTTCATGTAGAGCTTTGTAAGTCGACACAATTCGACCATCCAAGTGCTCCAATATGAAGATTTTGTGTTGCAAGAATAAGAATTGATTGGATCAATAATAAGAATCAATTAATGTTGTGTTTACTTTCTAGAGTGGAAGTGAGAAGTGTAGATTTCTTCCACTTTAGTGTTTACTTGCACATTTTAAGGGAGGATTAGGAATCTCACTACGTGGACTCCACCTACTTTTAGAGTGGGGAGTGAGAGTGGGACTCCCATGGGGGGAGGTGGGAGTGGATTTTTACCCTCCTTTTATTAAATTTAATATTATTATATTTAACTAAATAATAATTTGCATTGATTCTAAGTTAAAATTACTTTAAAATAATATTATTATATTAATAGAAAATTAATAATATTACTATATACTATTTTATTTGAAAATATAATATTATAATATTTATTTAAAAATAATAGTATTATATTTATTTAATATTAATAATTAATGATTATAATAAATAGTTTATTTTAAGAAAATATTAATTTTGTACTAAATAATATTATTATTTTATTATTTTATATAATAATAAATTTAATATAATTATATTAAATTTAAATAATATAATTATATTTAATAAAATAAATAATATTATATTATATTTATTTAGATAATATTATTATATTTAACTAAATAATAATTTGGTTCGATTATAAGTTAAAATTACTTTAAAATAATATTATTATATTAATAGAGAATTAATAATATTACTATATACTATCTTTATTTGAAAATATAATATTATTATATTTATTTAATATTAATAATAATAATAATAAATAGTTTATTCTAAGAAAATATTAATTCTGTACTATGTTAATAGTAAAAATGTTTCATTTATGTTGCCCTTATCAATAATTTTTAATTTACATATTTAAAATTAAAATTAATAAAAAATTATGATATATATAATTTAGAATATTAATAATTATTATAAATTTACAAATATAATAAAGTAAATATTTATTCATCAAATATATTTTTATTAACTTTATAATTAAAAACTACAATTCTTTAAATAAGGGTAAAATTATAATTTGAAACTATTTACTCACAATCTAAGACAAAATAAACAAATAAATTGGATTATAATCTCCATTCTATGCTTCTATTCCAGTGTAAGTAAATAACTTACTCTCACTCTTATTCCACACTCTCAATGTTAAGATTCCCACTCCAATCCAAAATGTAAACGCTACCTAAAAAATTTAGGAAAAATCATAGTGCATAATGATAGTGTTGGTATAAATTCTAATGCTATTTGTGTCAATGTGCAAGTGTACACAAGTAATATAATGATGAGTATTCAAGATCGTCTCCACAAGGATTGATGTTATCGGATTTGCTACAACAATTCTAACAGTGTAGTTTAGATTAAATTAAATTAAAATAAAATAATTAAAGAAACTAATAAACTAACTTAATTAAAAATGCAACAAATGAAATCTTAAATCAAACACAAAGATGCAATCAATAATAAATGAGTAGTTGAGTGATTAAACTCACTTAATGATTTTAACTATTTTTCTAATGTTTGGCTCGGTTGCTACAGCATCTGCTACAACATTGGGCAGAATCTTTATGTATCATCAGTTGTCGCATGCTGGATATCTTATATTCATATGCAGCCTAATAGTAATCAATTGTTATGCCAACATAAGATATAGTATTACACGCTTAAGTTTTAATTACCCTACAAAGTGAATCTCTATGTCTAGTTCATCACTATTTTTAAATTAAGCATAACCCTTTTGGACTCAAGTTAAACTCAACCCAGGAAACTCAATTTAAAACCAAGTATTACTCTAATATGTTCCACTAAGATAGGCTCTTTTGTGACTCTTTCTTAACTAATATCATTAAATGGGTGATCAACCGAAATAATAAATAGAAATAAATACTATCAAAATAAAATGTTATAGCAAACATGCAGCAACACATATATTCAATCAATAAACCATCAAAATTGTTTATCACTCAACCACAAATAAATTTAGTTCATAGTTTGCAAAAGAAAAATAAAGAACAAAGTTTCAGCCATCAAACACATCCTCATAACTAAAAGATAAACAAGAAAATAAGAGAATAATAATAAGGATTGAGTTCTCGATTGATTTCTGCAAATTCTCCTCTTGTGCAGCCCTCAATCTCTTTCTTAAATTCTGTTTTTCTTTTGTTTCTTTCTGGTTTTTCCATTTGGGTGACGGCTCCCCATTTTTCTTTATGATGTGTGCTCCTTTTATAAATGAAAATTAGGGTAAACTGAAGCTTAGGGCACGTATCTTCGAGATTAGGAAACTGCATATCACAATATTCTGAGTATCTCGCGTAAAATTTTTTCTGTCGTTATTCCATGATTGCTACAACATTGGTTGCTACACCAACGATTGCTACAACAAGGGCTACAGCAACTGCACTGTTCCATATTTGTTTCAATTCTTCTGTAGCTAAGTTCTTTTTCATGTATTGCAAGCCTATTACAGCAGCATTCCTTCCTTGAAATTTGAGCTTCCAATCACCTACAATTATGCACACAATCTAAGCACACAAAATTATTCTAAAACAACACAATTTATTAAAAATAAACTAAAATGATTATTCATGCAAAATAAAACTAAAATGCAATAAAAACATGTCATTTACTCTCTAAGTAATAATTATTTAAGTCTAAAAGTATCATGATAACTCTCATTTCATAGAGTTATCAGGTAGTACTAGTATACTAGTATTGGGATTACACATTATTAGGCGTATTGAGTGCAGAATGGTAGTAGTAGTATACTCATATTGAGAATATTACACATTGTTAAGGCATATTAAGTGATTCAACTCAATGTCAATTATTACTTTTCCATTGATGCTTGATTGGTGGTGGTTAATTATTAGTGATCTAGAATTGTTGTCTTGAGTGTTTATGCTAGT
Source organism: Citrus cavaleriei (assembly GCA_030448925.1). Lineage (NCBI taxonomy): Eukaryota > Viridiplantae > Streptophyta > Magnoliopsida > Sapindales > Rutaceae > Citrus > Citrus cavaleriei. The sequence goes on from JAUJEN010000206.1 coordinate 33,843, forward strand.
GAAGATAGATTATTAATCTTACATATTTGTCATCTAGATATATGTTGGTGGAGATGGATTATTAATCATGTTTGTCATTTGGAGATGTAACTTTAGTGGCTTTATTGTAATCGTTATTTATTTATTTTATGTTTTATTAAGTTTAAACTTTTTAAAAAGGCTTGTTGAAATGCTGAGGATGATTGGTAGTTGATATTTACTTTTATTTTATATTGATTTGGGCTGGGATTTGAGACTTTTGGAATTTTAGATGTTTGCTAGCGGATGTGGGAAAAAATAAACTATTGTAACCCGAATTGAACCTAATACAAAATTTAGACCTAAATTTTCAAAATGAATAAATTTGAAAAGCGAACTCAAACCAAATCGAACCAAATTAATTTTGGTTTGATTTAGTTTGAGATCACGTTTTGAATTTAATTGTGTTCAATTCTCCAACCCAACCATCTAAACTCGAACAATCCAAACCAAAACCTAATTTGCACTCTCTTACTTGCAATGCCAAGAACAATAAAACAATGTCTTTGAATTACTCTTTGTTTAAGTATACACACAGTTATTGTAAATAAGCAAGTGTCCTAGTGTGAAAGCAAAGATAGTATCTTTTAAAAATTCTAATTGAACAGACTTTGTTTTCTTAGTTAACCTCTTATCAATTTCTTTTATGTTTATTTCTAAAAAAGATAGAGGGATGAATAGCTTAGATTAGTTTTTTACCTTTGTATCTTTTTAGAATTTGAATTTAGATAAGCAACTAAATAAAATTGTTTTATCTTTCAAAAATAAAATAAAATTGCTTCAGAAATTGTACTTTATTGCACAATTAACTATTGTAATTTCTTTTTTATAAATGCTATGCTTACATATTTAAGATACTTAGATTGTATCCCAATTGATGTGGCAAATGATATGTCACTACATGATTGGCTCAAGTGATAATGCCTTTATCATTTTTAATACAAATGATGAAATTTTTATAAGTGACGCATCAATTATAATATAAACTAAGCAAGTATAGCATCACTCTTCCATTTCTATATAACTTGGCTACATCAGTGAAATAAGAATTTGATTCAAATTTTTTGTTTGTTTTTGTTGGGATTTTTTTTATTTAGTTTGAAAATATTATTTAAAAAACACCCAATAGGACTTGTAAAATATAATTCATCTTGACAGTTGTCTAAGATTTGAAACTAGAGTGAGTTAACAAAGAATCTTCAATCATATACTGTTGTTCCAATAATTTATTTACATATAAAATAAGAGTAATGTTAAGAATCCCAATGATCAAGTCTTAACTGATGTAACATTCAGTTATTGGATGGTAGAATATTAATTTTACCATATAAAATTCACTATCTAATAAATAAATAATGCATAATAATTCAAATTCAAATTCAAATTGAGACTCAACTATTCAAATCCCTAATATTATTGTAAAATTAATAACTTGGGAACGAGAACCTCAAGCATGACGCAACTGTTTGAGAATATATATAATTTGAATAAATAAGCTAAAGAAGGGATCAGATTGAATAAGTAGACTTTCTATTAAGGTGAATATTGTTAACGGAATGAACAGGCAAGGCTTATTCTTCTTTAATATATTATTACTTCAGACAGATTCCACAGATATGATATCTATTAAAATATTAATTTCTTGAAAGATAATCCCAGACAGATGTGTGCGTGTGCATTACTCAACTTCTAATAGAAATTAGAAACCATATATATGAAGGGTCTGTTTGATATAAAAATTGAACAATTGTAATTGAAAAGCTATAATATTAAAGTGTTTAGTAATTATTAATTATAAATTTAAGTTGATTTGATCTACCACTTATATGATTAAAAATGTAAAATATCTGTATTATTTTCATCAAAATTGTTATTTAAAAATTATATTTATTATAAATTAATTAATTTTTATTTTAAAATATTTTTACTATTTTTGTTAAAATTATTACAGCTCCTCCATGCCATACACAAATTGATACTTATTGCAACTTAAATGCTGGCTTTTTAATTCTTCCGTGAAAAAATTTTCAAATGTTTTGTTTTACTCCTACGGTACTTTTACTCGTCGCTTAAAATTTTCATTTCTAACGCTTAACTTACAATATATATATTATGCACTTCACACGAAAACCTGAGGGGATTATTAGAGGTAATACACAATTAATTGCCAACTCGTGAATCATCGCCACAGCAAAACAATTGAAAAACCAAATAAAGAAAAGAATCAAACAAAATTCGAATCAAAAGATAACGCATTGTCAGCTTTTGTTTCTCTTTTGGCTTGGTTACGTTCAAAGAATCTACCACCCTTCTTTGTTTGGTCCCCTATCTTATCATTCAAACCCATCTCTTTTGTTTCTCTCAATCATTCATTAACATATAAGATAGAGAAACCAGAAGAAGATTAAACTTAAAACAATAACCCCAGGAGATTAATATGCCTAAGCTATGTTGTTTTGTGTGCTTAATAACAATATTGTTTCAACTCACAAGTTTAGCAAGTTCAAAACGTGAACAAGTACCAACACCACCATTGCCTCTGTCACCACTTCCTTCATTTTCACAACTCAAATGGCAGCAAAGGGAGCTGATAATGTTTCTTCATTTCGGAGTGAACACATTCACTGACTCAGAATGGGGCACCGGCAATGAAAATCCTGAGATATTCAATCCCGTGGGGCTAGATGCAAACCAGTGGGTTAACACAGCGGCTGAAGCTGGGGTTTCGCTGATGATTCTGACAGCAAAACACCACGATGGTTTTTGCCTTTGGCCTTCGAAATTTACTGAGCATTCTGTGGCTCATAGTCCCTGGAAACATGGACGCGGCGACGTCGTGCAAGAGCTTGTCAATGCGGCTAAGGCCCGTGGAGTCGATGTGGGGTTGTATTTATCACCCTGGGATCGCCATGATCCAAGATATGGTCATGACTTGCAGTACAATGAATATTATTTAGCTCAGTTGCAAGAATTGCTCACAAGGTGTGTATCATTAAAAAAAAAAGATGGTTAATTAATTAATTCGCTTGTTGTTATGTAATTTAATTGACATGTGATTTTTTTATTTTTTTTTTTGTTTTAAAGATATGGGGATGTGAGGGAGATTTGGTTTGATGGAGCAAAAGGTTCAAATGCGCCAAACATGTCATATTATTTTACAGATTGGTTTGCGATGGTGAAGGAGTTGCAGAGCTCAATTAACATTTTCTCCGACGCCGGTCCCGACGTTAGATGGGTTGGTAATGAAAAGGGCTTCGCCGGAAGCACTTGCTGGTCCACGATAAATCGAACTTCACTGTCAATCGGAAATGGAAGCATTGTTGAGTGAGTGCTTCTATTTAAGCCATTATCTTCACATGAACTTTTGCGTGATGTCGGTGTCTATTGAAATTGACATAGTGGTTTACTTGTCGCTTTTGGTTGTGAATTATTAGTAGCAAAATCGGTGCGTTTCAAAAGGTTTATAGTAAAATATTGACAGTAATTTTAAACAAATATTATCATCCGAAACTCCTAAAAAAATAAGTTAACAATCTTCTCTCTTGTTACGTTATATTCTTAAATTTTTCGCTCCTGACACTGTTTTTAATGTAATATTATTATTAGTTGAGAATTAAAAACAAAAACTTAAAGGGATAAGATTTTCTAATGTAAGATTTGGAGTCCTATACTAAACAATATTACATTAAACATTATGCTCATATTTTATTTTTTTGAACAAAAATATACATCCCACTAATGAATTCTATTTGAACCCACCATCGGGTTGATTAGTGGGATCACAATTTCTACTCTCCATTGGCTATGTATTGCAATTGTCAACACTAGAAGCGAAAATTCGTAAAGTGACTTTATTTTTTGTTGTTATCTCAATTGGTTGAGTGTGCACGTGAAACAAAAGTTCAAAAAATGAGCACTTTTTCGGTTCGGCTGAGCTGATTGGGAATTAATTAAACAGCTTTATTAATAATTTTGCAGCTATCTAAGCACGGGCGATGCGAAAGGGACAGATTGGTTGCCAGCAGAATGTGACGTTTCAATTAGAAAGGGATGGTTTTGGCATAAATCCGAAACACCCAGGAAATTGAGTGAGCTTCTTGAGATTTACTATAACTCGGTGGGAAGAAATTGTGTGATGCTGCTCAATGTGCCGCCTAATACAACCGGGCTGATATCCGAAACTGATGTTCAGAGATTGAGAGAATTTCGAACAGCAATCGACACAATATTTTCTAAAAATTTAGCTGAAAATTGCTTTGTGAAAGCTAGTAGCCAAAGAGCAGGCAAAGGTGGTGGCTTTGGACCCGAAAATGTGCTAGATGATGATCATCTGCGGACATATTGGGCTCCAAGAGATGGTGATGGAAAAAGTGATGACCACTGGATTGAAATTAGGGCAGCGGATGAAGGGCTGAGATTCAATGTGATCAGGATTCAAGAGGCAATTGGGCTTGGTCAAAGAATCAAACGGCATGAAATTTTTGTGGATGGTAAGTTAGTGGCAGAAGGAACCACAGTGGGGCACAAGAAACTTCACAGGCTGGAAAATGGAGTGATAGATGGGCACGTAGTGAGGATCAAAATAAAGGAATCGAGGGCAGTGCCTTTAATTTCTTCAATTGGCTTGCATTTTGACCCTTATTGGCACCCAAATCGGCAGTCAGTAACTTGAATCACGTGTGGCTTCTACATGAACCTTTTTCTCTTTCTGTTTGCATGTGTGGGAGGGCCATGCCCATGTTCTGATGTTATATGATCTGTTTATCTTATGTAATAAAAAGTTCACAAAAAGCATAAAGTGATAAAGCATAACTGCAATTGAAATTTCCGATGTTGCAATTTCATTAGTAGTACTCGTTTCTCTCCCGAAATGCCTTGGGGAGGATTTTTTTTTTTTTTCGTAATAATAATATGATAATGAAGTGGCCAAGCCAAAAAAAAAATTGACACATGCAAACTGACAAATTGTAAAAGTTAAATTTATATTCCAAAACTTATATCCAAACTAAACCATGCAGTTTTAGAATTCTTTATTCCTGTTTAAATTTGGATTTGATTCTATTAAAATTTCTATCACGAGTAACACAACTCAAACCAGAAAAATATATATAATTTTAAAAGACTACTATTTTAAATATTCCTTTCACATTTTTTAATAAATAATCGAAAGTTACTATCTTGGATAAGCATATAGATGGAGCCCTTTATCCACGTGAAGTGTGAACATGGTTCTGTAAGTAGCTTCCTTAGTCTCATCCACAAGTTTGAATCTGAAGAATTGGAGGAGAACAGCTGCCAAGATTTTCATTTGCCTGTAAGCAAATTCCTTTCCGGGGCAAATTCGAGGGCCGGCCTATAATAGAACAAAAGAGCCATTGAGTAAGATGAATCAGGCGATTGTAAATTTAGATGGAAAAAATGTCATATATATATAGACCTGAAATGCGACAAACTTATAAGGACTTTCTGATCGGAAAACACCATTAACAAGCCATCTTTCTGGGCGGAATTCCTCTGCGTCCTCACCCCAAATGTAGGTCATCCTACCCATGGCGTAGGTCATGTAGTTCACGCCGTCCCCTTTCTTTACTTTGAAACCATCGGGGAGAATATCATCTTCTGCTGCATTTTTTCCATCCTGCAATGAATTTTAATTGGGGTTCTTATAAGAGGGAAGGTAAACACTTCTGCTTTTTACAAGTCATTAGAATAACATTGGCAAACAGTTTCAAGAGTTAATGCCTAGCACTACCCACCACTCCCTTTTCACTCTCACATTTCTTGGGTCGAGCGGTTTGCTAGTTTGTGTTCCCTTTTTTTTTTTTCGTTGGTTGATCAATGAGAAAGTTATTACATTGAGGGAGGCATTTGAGATTCATACATGATGTATAATCATAGTAAAAGCTGGGATTCATACATGAAGCGTCGCAGTTATATCTTTTTGTTTAGGAGGAAAAAGTTAAAGGTCAAGGAAGGACCATAAGTCCTTTGTGCCTACATATAGTAGCTGCTGGTGACCAAAGGAGATTAGGTTCGGTGAAAATAAAATAGTTGTTAGTGACACGAGAAAATACCACAGGAACAGCTGGATACAATCTGAGTGTTTCACTCAGAGCGGCATGAAGATAGTGCATCTTCTCCAAGGCAGCTTCAGTCACCAACTTTGCAAATTCATAAGCACATAAGTTGCCCTGAGCTTCAGTTGCTTCTCTCACATCCAGTGCAGCCTTCTCTTGAATCAAAGGATGTTTACAGAGCATGTAAAAGAACCAAGTCAATGTGTTCGCAGTCGTATCTTTACCTGCTATGATGAAATTGAGAGTGATGTCTCTCAAATATTTATCAGTCATGCTTTCTGGGTCCTTCTCACTCTCCAGCAAAAACCTTGATAGTATATCTTCTTTTCCCCTCTGCTCTGCAGAAAATTTTCAGAAAATATGTACTAAATATAGAAAAATGCATCAGTATTCAAGAAAAAATTACTCACATCAAGCTCTACATTTTTCATCTGCTCCCTCTTGCAACGAATCAGTTCAAAAATGAAGTTGTCAATGAGTTTGATGTTTCGCTTAAGGGAGGCTTCCATGCCAATGTTAAGATACCGTTTGAGTTTCCAGAATACATCAACATATCGGCAGTACACAATAAAGTTGGAGTCATCAAAGGCCTTCGTGAACTGATTTCCAAAATCATCCGAACCAGATAGAGAATTTAACTCGACTCCAAACCCGACCTTAAATATTGAATCTAGACTGGACTTTAACAGCACATCCTGCAAAATTCAAGGAAAAGTAAATCCACTAGCGAGTGTGAGTTGTATAAACTTAAGGTGGGCTCGAAATCAAATTCAAGGAATACTGAGTTTGAAGATCCAAGTAGTGATATATTTCATTTCAGCATATTTCATCTTTGTCAGAGTATGATTTCTCAAGCTTGATGGTGACAACACCTCATAACTTCTAATAAGGAGCAGTTAGCTCTTCATTCTAGAACTTCTTTAAAAATGGTTTCCTTAATTTTCATGAACTGCAGTCATTAAACTTCAGAAAGTTGTTAATATATTTCTATTTAGAAGTATATCTTTGAAACCACCCAATCAACTATATAACAAGCACAAAGATATCAATTCTAGTAAAATAGAAACCTGCATATCTATAGCCTGTTTTGCTGCTGCTGCAACAGAAAATTTTGAAGTTAACTTTTCAGCATTAGCTCGAAAAACAGCAGAACTGAAATCTCTCAGGATTTTTGTTGAGAATTCATAACTTGCAAGCTTCCTTTGGTGGCGCCATTTATCTCCATCCACCGCAAATATCCCATCACCGAAGAGATCTCTCATCAAATTCCAGTTATAGTCACCCTGAAATATCATGACATCCAAATTTCAAAATCAACTGACTAGTAAAGCCATTTTTCATTTTTGAAACAGCAAAGAAATTTTAGTGAGCTCATGGAATTTTATTACCTTTCCATAATTGGAGAAGTTAGTTTTGAGAATATGTTCAATATTAACTGGATCGGTAGTGAAAATTTCACTACAGAATGGTTGAAGTAAACGAAAAGTACGATACTTCTTAGCAAGTGACGTTTGGTAATCAAAAAGTCTAGAAAAGTTTATGAGCAGATTTAACATTAGACCTGCAACTGGAGGCCGTTGATCCTCAGAGATCAATTCTTTTATGTAAAATAATAGATATTTAAAAGTGAATAGTGCCACCAAGAAGATTAGAACCCCAAACATGGTCGAAACAATAGAGGCTGAAACAAATAATCCCCAAAGCAAGAAAATCATGGGAGAAGCAAAAAGGAGAGCACCCATAGTAGAAAACATTCTACTTATGATCTAGAAACTGATTTTTAGTAAGAGTTGTAGGTTTTAATTTCTTATAGAAAGCATCGTTAGCATAAAGATATAAATGGACACATGGGATATACTCGAAAATGCCATATACTCAAAATTTGCTCATTGGGACCGTCGATGAATTGCAGTTTCAGCATAATATTCTATAAAAGCTTTTCTTCCGCTTGGCATTACCTATAGAAGTTGGTTTTCAGCGTAGCGTGCATCCTCAGCTGATGTTTGATTATTTGATTTTATTCTATTAGTTATGTTTTGAGATGTAAATAGTATTCAAACAAATGAAAGTGATTGATTTTCACGAAGGAATTCATTAATATAAACAGTTGATTTGCACCCATTAAGGGATCAAACTGTAAACAATCAGATATATTATAATTACCATTTGGAAGATAGCACAGGTCAGAGTGATTAATGATATATTTGGACTATCAAAGGCATGAACACAAAATCTGTTGATTAGGTAGCATATATGGATCTTATATCAGTACATGTATTTAGAGCGAACAATTAAATTTTAGTCCATGCATTTAATAGATACATATTTCACACTTAATATTTGACAAATATAGGATAGAATCTTTGGGACTAGAAAATTAAGATAATTTTAAAAAATGTAATAAATTCTACAAAATCTTGATTTACAGAATTTCCCAGTTAGATTGAGTGCTTCTAATGTAAACTTGTAACAAGAATGGTTGTTTGTATATGATCTCTGAATTTTGAGTCTTACGTTTACCTGATGTCGTCAAAGAGAATAAGGCAAACTCCACAAATCCTTTTGAGATTTCTTCCAAACAAGAAATTCCTCTCAGGTATATGCTCAAAGGTTTACGTAGAAAGATTGAGAACATTCATAGATAATTGATGGTTCCCAGTTCAAAAATAAGTTAACAATTTGCTGGAAGATCAGCAACCTCATCATGAAACCTGTGCCTCCATCGATAACCCTCTGATATACTGCCCATAACCTCCATTCTTCATAATTTTATTTAATCCATTCAAGATCAACACAAGCTCCTCTTTCACAACCTTAGGCGACCCTTTCATCGAAAATTCATGAACAACCCCATCTACTTCGACCGAGCTACAGCTAGGGACTTCCTTTCTAATTCCTCTTTCTTTCATTAAGTTTCTAGTTTTCTTTACATCATCAAATCTACCAGCTTTGGCATACATATCACACAAGTTCACATAGAAAGCATGGTTTAGAGGATCCAAATCAATTAAATATTGAGCTACCTTTTCGCCTAACTCCACATTTCTGTGCATTTGACAGCCCCCAAGCAATGCACCCCAAACAAACACATCTGGCTCCATTGGCATGCTTCTTATAAGCCGCTCTGCCTCACTAAAGAGACCAGCTCGGCTAAGAATGTCGATCATGCAAGCATAGTGGTAGACATGTGGTTCCATCAAGTAAACATGCCTCATCATGACAAAACACCAGCGACCTTTCTCTACTAAACCAGAATGAGCACAAGCCGACAAGAGCCCAACAAATGTCACATGGTTCGGCCTCACCCCTTCTGCTTCCATCTCCCTAAAAGTATCAAAAGCCTCCTTGCCATACCCATTAAGCGCAAACACAGAAATCATTGCTGTCCATGCCAAGGTATCCTTCTTAGGCATTTCCTTAAAGACTCCATAAGCTCTTTCCACACAACCACATTTACCATACATATCAACCAACGCTGTGCCAATAACCACGTCACAATCAAGTCCACTTCTCCTCAAGTAACCATGCACCCATTTTCCATGATCAATAGCACCAAGATAAGCACAAGCCGAAAGTACACTAGCAATAGTAATCTTATCTGGTTTAACCATTTCCTCAACACTTGAACTTTGCATTTCTTGAAAAAGTTCCAATGCCTCCCTTGCCCTGCCGCCTTGAACAAACCCCGTAATAATCGAATTCCAAGAAAAAATATTTCTCTTCTTCATCCTCCTGAACAAATCCAATGCGACATCGAGATCCCCACTTCTCAAATAGCCAATAATCATGGCATTCCAAGAAACCACATCTCTATTCGACATTTCATCAAACAACATCCTTGCACTAGTCACAAACCCACAAGCCATGAACAAACTTATTACAGAATTTTGCACAAAAACATCATCGCACACTCCAAATTTAACAGCTTGGCCGTAAACACTAGCTCCTACAAGACCATCAAGCCTCTTAGTACATTCTTTTAAAAGAAATGGAAACGTGAGGCAATCAGGTGAAATGCCAGTGCAAAGCATTTGCTTGTACAGTTTCAGACATTTACCCGAATGGGTACCATTTGTTTCACTGGATTTACACGCATTGGCTCTGATCATAATGTTATATGCATAAAGATCAGGCCTTTTTATGTGACTAAAAACATTGGTGGCGTAGCTTAGAGAGCCAGAAACAGATAAGGCGCAAAAGAAGAGGAGGCGGGTAATGATGGAATGGTGATCGTTTGTTTGTAGGCATGGAGATTTTATGATTTGGGTATGTATCTCTTTTAGCTCTCTCATGTTCTTGCATTCATCGATTGCGTTTCTGAGAATAAGCTTAGTGGATTCTTTGTTAGGAGGTGAAACTTTGGCGGGAGAATTCAACAATGAATAACTGACCATTTGAAGTTTCTTGGACATTGACACTGGCGACGGATTAAGTGAACCATGAGAAGCCGACTTCTTTTTGTTATTTCACAAAAAGAATATAGCTCTGTTGCAAATTACCATATAGATGTCAATAAAATTAGGGGCTTGCCTTGAAAAATAAATTTAGTCACATCCGGAAAAGTTTTTAATTTTTACCTTATTTTAAAAAAAAAAAATCAAAAATTTAGAGATTGCTATCGTGAACGCCTAACTACATGACAAATTTATAATTTCAATATATTAGAGACAGTATTTTTTTTCTGTTAATAATATACTTGATTTGTTTATTTTTCATCAAATTTTCAAAAGTTGATCAATTTATTGTTCTTGTCATGTAACTTAATTATATTGGTTTCATTTCAGTTATTGTTAGTTCAAAATGCAAGAGATGTTGACGAGTGACTGCTTATCGTAAATTCTGCTTATGGATGTAGAATGATGATTCAGTGATTGCTCCCTGGATTTGCAGCATATTGCAAGCATTTTGTTTAAGACGTAGTAAGACTTGAGACATAATTACATTATATGTTCTTAGATTATATGAATAACCCCTTTGATCGAATATTTCTCGTAATTATATATATGTGTGACATGTCGAAGGTCCATGGTCAATGACATGCATCATTATCCATGGCTAGAAAACATCATCTTCGTAAATTTCTTGACCATGTGAAGGGCAAAACCCAAAAACTGGAAAACGAGAAGGTTCGACGAAAAAGAAAATTCTGTGACAACGGTGATTGGGGGAGAACGCGGCTTCAGAGCACGTGTGGTTTGTGGTGCCCTAAAGAAAACCTTCAATCCCATATCCTGCTCTCACTTCCCTGTAGATGGCGAGTGCTTCTTCCATGACTTTAGCTTGGGCCAGTAACTGAGCTCTCTTCTTTCCAGATGGATGGGTAGAAAGATAATCTCTTAGCTTTGAATCGCCTGCAATTTGACCCAACTTCTCGTAAACTTTAGGCGCCACACGAGGATCATAGCCAGAGGACGCGATCAAAAGCAGCCCTATATAATCTGCTTCCATTTCCATCCTATCAGATAAGACAGTAGATAATACTGAGTCAGCACTTGCAAGACAAGATTTTCAAATGCATCTTGCCATCTTGGTCTGTGTGTTGAACACAAACTAGTCAGTTTCAACAATGTAAGTAAGTACATCACAAAGTTGAGTAAACTCACAAAACTAAAGTAAGAGGATGTAGAGTAATAGAGATAAATGTTCAATAGAATGACAAGAAACCATCTCAAAAGCATCTTCATAAAAAAAGGGAATTAAAAAATTAACATTTGCAGAATTTGTTTGAACAGAGGGATGTTCCTCATCCAGAATGAAAAATGATATTGGCCACCAACAAAACACTATCATGACAGAAATGATGGAACTGTTGTTTGAACAGTGCTACCATTCTATGTGCTATAGTGATACTATAGTATGAACAGTATCCCCTTTTTTTGTCTTGATGGGGTTCAAGTATCAGTGCTCCATCCAGAAATAGATCTTACAAAATGAGTGCAACTAAATTAGACCTACTGGACAGCATAGAGCACAATGTCAGACGACTACTCTAAGGTTTTACAGGTAAACAAGTACGTAAGGTTCAGTGGACTGAATGAGTGCTCAAACCAGATCGAGTGAATCAATGACTCCCAGCAAGATAATGAGTTGAAGAAAATTATATTTCACCCAGAGAATAAAAAAGCAAGACTAGGCAGAGAACTTTTTTTTTTTATTGAAGGCAGAGTACTTAAGAACTGGAAGATTGCCTGTTTTACTCTCTCAACTAAATGTTGGTATACTAGAGGAAGTCTCTTAGGGCTATGGATTTACTATTAATGGGATTGATCAACTACAAACAAAATTGGGATATAAATAAACCAAGCTCTCAACTATTTGTGTTCAAGCTCGACAAGATTTTGATTCTGATCAATTCACCTAACAGAGGAACCTAGCTTGAACTCAATGTTAAACTCATTTACTTTTTGGGAACAAACTCAGACCTCCAGAGTATTCACCCAGGAGCTTTAGTGTAGTGTAGTGGTCGTATGCATAACATCGTATGCCTTTATATATATATATATATCACAATAACTTTTTCTAGAAAAATTAGAGAAAAAGGTTACGTCCTAGTCTTGAGTTCAAGAGCAAGTTTTTTGGACTCTATGCAACTTGATAATCTTACCAAGGATCAGCTTGGTTGAAGTCAAGTTTTACTCAAGCTATGACAACTTTGTTTCAGCAATATGTTTCTTGAATAGTTTCAAGGACATTTCAGAAGGGTCCTATGTTGACCACTCACAACAGTTTAATAGCTTCTTCTTTTTATAATCATGGCCGAGGGTAAATTATCAAAAACTCTTCCAGTTTTTAGTGTTTATGACCTGGCAAGCTTTCAGCTCCAAATGGTACTTAAATAACTATAAGAATCACAATCCAAACCTACAAATGAAACATAAACAGATGACTGTTACAGAGCAGAACACCATGATAAATGTTCACAACAAGCTTCAGGAAAATGACAAAAGAAGCAGTAAATTCCAGTATGAGACTCACAGAAGTCTTACAGTCCAGTTCTACTTAATATTTGTGTGAGATATTAGAAATAGACTAGAGGAAGAATTTGACACAGCCAAGGTTAACAGTTATCTAAACATATTTGCATACTATTACTGTGAATCATGATTAGATCCTTGTTCTATAAACTGTAGAATCCCAAGCATCAAAAAGCTACAAGAGAACTAATTCTTCCCGCAGCAGTCTAAGGATGCACTTCTACTCCTTAAAAACATTTTACTCCTTTCTATAGACAGAAACCATAAAAATCCCCATGAAAAAAAAGGGATAGTCCCTGGAAGAACCCTTCTTCTGATGCAAATCATCCATAAGCTAATTAAGACAGAAGGTTTTCCCCAGATCAGGTAAGATAATATGCCAAATGACAGTTGAGATGTGAGAAATTCCTATCATAATGTTATTGCATCAGAAGTTCTAAAACCTTTTTTTTGGGTAATCTTTTTTATCTTTTTTGGGTTTTTGGGTAAGTGGTAATAAGAGCACTGGATGAATGCTGACGCATATTCATTGCCGCCAGACATAAGTGAAACAAAAAAGAATAAAAAATACTGGTAAAAAGAAGGTGTCATGCTAATCCACTAGGTTCCTATACAGCCATTTTCTCAACAAGATTGACAGCGTTAATCAATAGACAGCGCAAGCCTAATTGTAATTTTTAAACACCATCATATCACAAAAACAAGCAAACATGCCCACAAATTCCAAAAACTGTTCGAGAGAATAAACAAAGAAACATACTTGCGAGAGAAAGGAAGCCTCAAGAAAAGAGTTGACATTGTGTTGACAACATCAGGCATAACGAATTGATACAGAATCAGCTGTAAAATGGCAAACCACAGATTCTTTGTAATCCCCTCGGCTGCATGTCGGGCCACAGCATGTGCAACCTAATTAGAAAATCAGGCATAAACCATGAACGCATCCTTATCAATCTAGTATAAATCCAGTAATATATCTATACCTCATGACCGATAATGGTTGCTATCTCCGCATCAGTTCTAAAATGCTCTAGCAACCCTGTGAAGACCACAATCTTTCCACCAGGTAGGCAAAAAGCATTAATAACAGGCTCATTCACGACCAAAACCTCCCAATTCAATCCATCCAAATGAGAAGTCGCCGACTGTAACCCCTTCTCTTGTCCCTTCTTCCTACTCTGCTGAACCCACTTATCATCAAGAATCTCATCTTCCTGATGCCATTTCCCCTCAGTCTTTCCCCTTTCACTATTCTCACTCAACGCCCTTAATGTATCACGAGCTGCTCTCCCCTCATTTACAAAATCAGTCTCAGTAGATGCATACCCCATATCACTCCAAACAGTCTCATGCTTCAACCCCCTTTGCAAAGCCTCAATTATGTCCTTCGCTATCAATCTAACCCTCACACTATCCGGGTGTATCGCAGGCAATATTTTGCCCTTAAAAGCAGCTTTCATTTGCTGAAACTGAGACTCACCAAGCTGTCTCTCCACAGCTTTGGACAAAAGCACAAAATGGGTTCGTTTAGTGTACGGTACGGTCTCTAGATTCCCCAAATACAAAGTGATAAAAGCCCCAGAACCTATAACCACAACAATAAACACAGTTCTTGGATTCTGTAACCATTTTCTTGGTCCTCGTGGTCTAAAATGTTGTACATGGTAACGATCTACATAGTAATATCTCTTGGCAGGGTTAAAATTTGGATTACAATAACTATTTCTTAGTCTTTGAGAAATACAAGAATATGAATAAAACCCAGAAGAAAACTTAGCTGAATTTGCGGACCCATTTGAGTAAACTCTTGAGCAAGATTCTTGGACTGGAGATTTAGGAACAGCCTTCGAAGAAAGATTGCGAAAGGCATCGAGAGCGGCTTTTGCTCTTCTGTAATAAGCCATGCGTATGATTATTCGTAAACATGCACGATGCAATTAAGAATCAAGTAATGCTTAAGGGAAGGGATGTAGGAGAGTTTAGTGTAGAATAGAGTAGACGTGTCTAGAAGAGAGAAACGATGGGACTGTTTTTGTGTCGACAGGTGGGTTCGGTCGGGTCTTTTCCGGGTCGGCTATTGAATCGGATCTCTTCATGTGAAATGGGCGCATGCATGTCATTGAATTGGTGCGCAAGAAATGCTAAGGCAGTTAAGGGTGAATGTGTCACAAGAGTCAAAAGTGAGGCATCAATTTAAACTTAAACTATTTACTTAAAAAAAAAGTAAATAATGATAAAACCTTATTAATTAAATTAATAAGAGAATGGTGTATGTATAACTAAACCATTATTGGGTGATAGAAAGATAAAACCTTATTAATTAAATTATAAATGATAAAAATATGCAGGTAAAATCTTTTGTCATTTTATAAAGCAAAATTGTGCACATTGGTGATTGTATGAGCGCCGAATTAGACCTTATAATAACAAAATCAATTTTCCTCTAATTTACAAAATTGCACAACACAATAATATATGTAGCATTGCTGACCTGAATATAATATTAATATTGGAATAGAATTGGTCTTGCATATGTGATGATTATACGACCACCAGGCAAATGAACACTACTACGTGTGGTATCACTCGCCATGATTAGATTAACTACAAATTATACAGAACATGGTGGCGTCCCCTCAGCAACATAACATGAATGGCCGCTTGAACTACTACATCATTTTTACTTCCAAAACTGCTGTTTTGTTTCCCTCGGGTTCTCGCTTATTTGAAAATAGCAATATGCAAATAAATAAATAATGCTAAATGGGAAGCAGCCAAAAACGTTATCGGAGATATCCAAGGAGGTCTGTTTACATCACTGAAAAACATTACAATTTGAGCAAATTTTGATTTTTCGAATCGCAGAAACTTCGGACCAAACTTTCACAACCACTCGGCTCCTTCTGATTACAACAAAAACAAGAATGCACTAATTTTTTCTGCTTAAATTAGAAGAAATCCGTAATCGTCTTCTTACAATATCATCAAAATTTAAGGATCATGGGGAGTAGTTATAAACCCCAAGAACCTGAACAAATATTGGCCTAACCCTAAAAATAAATGGAGGAAAAAAAGGGGGGCAAAAATACTATATCGAGCCAATCTAGGGATGAAATCCATGGATACAGCCCCATATATTTTCTTCATTATCAGAAAATTAATTTGCCTATACCATAAATACTTCTGTCACTGAACAGAACAAGATTAGTGGCAGCTGAAGTCCTTCACCATCTGTTGCCACCACCACGACCCTTACTACCTCTAGACCCACCGGAGAACCTATCATTTCTCCTATCAGAAAATCCACCACCTCTGCCACCTGAAAACCTGTTACCACCTCTTCCACCAAAGCCACCACGACCACCACCACCAAATCTTCCTCTTGACTGTTCCCTTTCTTGCAAGGGTGGCAATTGTTTCAACACTTCCAAGCTGACGTTAGCAGCATTGTCCGCACCTGCAACAAAAGGAAAAATTGAAATAAAAGAAGAAAACTTAAGCAATTTCACGAGAATAGCACAATCAAAACCATGATCAAGAAAATACTCTCTTTGAGAGCAAACGAGGAACCAGGTTGAGGAAACACCACAAAGAATTACATGAATATCTTTAATAACTCTTGAACAAATTATAAAACAGTCAAGTACCAGATCGAAACAAGTCCAAATCTGCCACTGGTACATCAAAAACCGCACCATTTCCATCAGCGGTCAGAGCCATACCCTTCACTAACTCTACTTTTTCCTCAGGCAAGAATCTTCTCAAGACACCAAAAGCAAAGCTGCAATATAATTCATGATATTATAAAATGTCAGATGCCATTAAAAAATAAATGTCATGGCTCAACTCACAAAGTAAAGCAGTGTACAAAAGAGCCATAGGCACCCAAACTGAGAAAAATTATATTTCCACTAACAAAGCGCAGAACAAATTATTTCACAAGTATGCATATACAATTCCTTCAAATCAATCAGCAATCAAAGATTAGCAAGAGGAGGAATCCAATATCTCTGGAGAAGCAAGTCCATGTTTCCCAAATGTTCATGATAGAAGCACAAAATGTCTAAGAACACGATGGTCATAACGGAAAAATATCAATCTATGAACACCAGCCCATAATCAGCCAATCACCAATTCCAGACATCACAAAGCAACATCCAGTTTTGGAAGGTTAAACCAGAGAAATGTATTAATCCTCTAACTAGATCAATTTATATGCTTCACCATAAAAGATCCATATGAATCAAGTGGTAGGGTTCATAATGTTTTAAATATGTTGACATCAAATATAATAAAAAACTGAGAAACAATTTAGGAACTCACGATGGTGTGTAGATGGGCTTTCCTGCTTCAAGAAGCACTGTAACATGATCCTCCAAAGAACTAAGAAGTGATCTACTCTTTATCTCAGTATAACCCTGTGAATAAGGAAAGAAGTGCTCAGAATATACAAAATTCAGATGTCAGCCGAAAAAAGCACATTGTGCCTGATGTTAGTGATAATGAATTCGAGGAAGAAGAAAAAAGAAAAGCACTTACTACAGCCTTGGCTAGTGCTTTTGCAAGCAGCTCTGCTGCTGATAGACCAGAATTATTCAACAGCTCCTCAGCAGCGGACTTGAAAGCGGGAATTACACTGCAATCAATTCATATGTATTAATGACCCATGGAACCTACAGCACTTAAGCATATTAAAGAACTGACATAGCAAGTATACCTATCAGAAACTTGGGTTATTGTTTCAGCAGCTTCCACACCTGCAGCCTTGGCAATATCAGCTGGCTGTGGAGCAGATATGTGCTCAAATTTCACACCAGATTCTCTTTCTATCTTAGATACACTTGACTTTCTAGGATCATAAAGCATTACAGCAACTCCAGTATTGCCTGGGGGTTGGGGGTGGGAAATTGAAAAAAAAAGCACCTCAGCATTCCGTGAAACAGTGTGCATTTAAAACAGGAAATAAATGCACATTTTCATACCTGCTCTTCCAGTACGTCCAGATCGATGTATATAGGCTTCTACATCACGAGGAGGCTCACACTAAAAACAAAGGTCTGTTTAAGTATATACCGGAAAAAGGCATTACATAAAGCCTCCCAAAAATACATGCAAACAAACCTGAATAATTAACTGCACATCATTAATGTCCAAACCCCGTGCCGCCACATTTGTGGCCACTAATGTCATGAACTTTCCTGACCTGAACCCAGCAAGTGTCACCTGCAAGATCACAAATTCAATAAAGTTGTCACGATTGATTATTAAAAATCAAAACAAAAACATCAAGTGATTTTGTTCTTTAGCAAATATTTTTAGTGTACAAGATTCTCATAAACAGAAAATGATAGTTTCTTTCAATCATTTCAACTTGATAGCAAACTAGCTAAAATAAACAATTCAGCAGCCACCATGCTTCCATTCATGAGTCATGATTAAAGCAACTTGTCAAAAACTACAGTTTTTCAAATGAGAGATTACTGCAAAATTTTGAAAGACTGAGCATTGGATGGCTCATCAAGCATTGTTTTCTTTGAATGTGCTGAAAATATATGTTGCCAGAGCAGAGACGGTATATAAGCTCAAAAACTGATTGACCCTTTGCTTTCATCATAACATGTCAAAAAAAGAAGAATCCTGCTGAACAACTTACCTCACGTTGAGACTGCTGTATGTCCCCATGTAAAGCCCGTGCACCAGGCAGCAAGTCAGCAAGCTGAGAAGCACTTTCCTTTGTCTCGGTGAAAATAATAGTTCGGCCTCCACTGAATCAGAAGAATCACACAATTGCTAAGGCAAAATGAAATAATAAACTGTGAAGAGCAACAATCAATCATGCTTATTATTAAACAGTAACTGAGAACTAGAAACAACTGACCTGCTATAACAACGAATGATATCAGGAATGACTTGAGATCTCGCTGAACTAGAACAAGGAAGAACAATATGCCGGACATTGGTACTAGCCTTCATTTTCTCATTGCCAACAAGATCTATGGTTTTCTTGTCTGATTTAAGAAACTTGGTGGAAATCTGAAAATGGAAGACGAAGGGTTCAGTTATACAGAGAAAGGAGGGAGGTAGTCATGACATGTAAATTACAGAACTACTTTTAGAATTTGAGAAGATTTAACATATAATCAGGAAAGGAATAATCCAGAATCAAAATTGGGAAACACACATGCTTCACCCAGCTTGGCAAGGTGGCACTGAAGAGAAGTGTCTGAACTTTATTAGCATCCTCGACTTTACCTGCATATTTCAATTAAAGACCATGAAAATTGCCTTATGAAAACCAGTATATGGGAACTCCGCGTACTCTATATCAAGAATACAAACCCAGAATAAGTTCAACATCTTCAACGAAACCCATCCTAAGCATCTCATCAGCCTCATCAAGGACCCGAAACTTCAATGAACTCAAGTCAATATTGCCCCTCTCAATGTGATCCTGTACCATATGTAAATTTCAGTTGACAACCACATGATCAATCAAAATACCCCAACTTTCACATACTTATTCAGGAAATCCATAACTAATACAACAGGTCATGTCAAAATTCTATTTTCTAGCACTGAAATTTTTTGTAAATGGCTAACCTTAATACGTCCAGGGGTTCCAATGACTACATCAATCCCTTTCTTTAATTTAAACTCCTGAGCATGATAAGGAGCTCCTCCATATAAGCAACATGAGGTCAGTCCCACTGCCCCGCCATAGACATCAAAGTCCTCATGAACCTAAAACAAACCCAAAAACAAAATGTCACCAGACAAACCAACCAAAAAAAAAAATGAATAAACTTCTTTATAACTCCTATTTCATACCTGTTTGGCCAATTCCCTAGTAGGCAAAAGTACCAAAACACTTGGAGCCCTGCCATATCCAGTCTTCTTGGATGCTTTTGTTGGCCCATTCGTTAGAGACTCTAAAATTGGCAACACAAAGGCTAAAGTTTTACCCTGCACGGTTCAAAACACGGCTAAATATACAATCATATTCAGGTAAAAAGCATTCTATCGAACAGATATTTGCTACTACAGAAAAAAGTGAAATATGATTTAATTTTTAGCTCAAAACTCAATAATTCTTCTAATTTTACAATTAATACCACGAGTAAACAATTACTTGCATACACTAGCTAATCAAAATTAACAAATTACACAAAATTTAGTTATTATACCTGACCGGTCCGTGCACGTCCGACTAAATCAGAGCCATCAAGAACCATATCAAAAGTCATAGCTTGAATAGGAAACAAAGACTCAATCCCCTTGGACTTGAGTTTTTCCCTTAATGGCACCGATATTCTAAACCTCGAAACCGCATTCGGATGTTCGCTTTCACCCCTCTCCTGCTCTTCCACTCCAGCCTCAGGCTCAACTTTCGCTTTCTTCTTCTTCTTTTTCTCCTTCTCCGATTTCAAATTCACCGGCTCGCCTAACTCCGAGCTCGTTTCGCTTCTCTCTTCCTCCTCCTCAATCTCCGATTCCTTCCGCTTCTTACTACTCTCCTTCTTCTTGCTCTTCTTCTTCTCCGAACTCTTCTCAGTTAACGCCGCCTCCGTTTCTTCGAAGTCCTTGAGAGCCATTTTCTTATTCATCTTCTTCTCGTCTTTCACTTCTTTTACGTCAAGCAAAGCGATCGAAGGCATGAATGGTTATGTTAAGTTACAAAAATTAAAATGAGATACAAAGAAACAGCAGAGGGCGTCTCCTGCTACAAATTTGATGTGGCAATGAGTTGCGGGAGCAGGAGAGAAAGAGGAGGCAAAGAGTTTAGGGTTTCTGCTTTTATGGTTTAGCAGAGGAGAGATTCTCAACCGTCAGATATGAAACCCTATTTTGTTTTGATATCTACCGTTAGATTTTAACACTTTTTGCTTCCAAAAGCGGTTGTACTCGGAGCTGATGTCACAGCATAAAAGCACTTGTTATTCGTGGTGAAATAATTATTCCGATGCCCCAACTTTTAACTATTGTCAATAATACCACATAAGATTTGGAATTGGTCTTTAACAGCCATTAAGTAAACCAACAATCAAGTAACTTTCATATTTACAGAAAAAGAAATATGGTCAAAACATACAAAAGTAGCCATGATAACATAGAGAAAATTATGGAGGTAATTGCAGCAGATACACCTTCATACTTTTAAAATTATCTCTATACCCTAAAAATATAATTTACCAAAATTTTCATGAATATCCTCTAAAAACTCACATGAAATTACTAAACTATCATCATCTTAAAACACTTACACAAATCAAACATAACATGGCTCAAACAAACACTCATACATGTTGAACTAGACATCAACACATGAGCAAACCGAGCTTGAAAAGGGGAAGCTGCTGCAACTAAGAAAGAGAAGCTTGGTTCGTCACTGCACAATTGGCGACGAAAATTGATTTTTTGCTGCAAAATTGTTGGAACCTAACTACTTTAGGAAAGTAATTCCTTGTAATTAACTTTTTTTATATTTAAAGAAAAATAAAAAATTTAGGACCTTATATTGTAAAAATAAATTAAATTAGTTGTAAGTCTCTCATAACATACAAATTTCTAACGGTTTGCTCCATGTAAATGGTGAACAATTGATGGATTGTGTCGATGATAATTCGGTTGTGTAAGGTCATGTAACATATGATTTGATCGTGTAAGATCATGCAACACAGGATTTAAGGTCGTGTAATACACTCATGTAATACACAATCCTCAGTCGTATATGACATGACTTTTTGTATTATTACGGGATCTTGAATCATGTACGGGGCTTTCACGCCTTCATATATTACATAACTTCATGTATTACACGACTTCATATATTACGCGATTACACGACCTTCATGTATTACACGACTTTTTTCATTATTCATTAGAATAATTTAGTTCTTTAAAGACTTAATTTGTGATGAGAATTTGTATTTGTTGCTATGTAGAAAATGTCAACGAAAATTATTCAAAAAAAAGAAGTGAATATATAGTTGTATTTGTGTAAGAGATTATAATAGATTTTGAGAGAATTTCAGTAAGAAGAGATTTGAGTTTAAGAACTAAGAAGACAGTGATAATGAGTGGATTTCATGCATTCATTAAGAGCATTTTAGATTTCTTACATATTTGTTAGGGTATCTATGAAAATAAAAAAGGGAAGGGATATTTAAATAATTTTACAATTATTAAAGGTATTTAATTAAAAACCCCAAAATTATGGGTGCTCATGATAGTGAAAATATTCTCCGAATCAAATAAGTTTAGTTTTATTTCTTGTCTCAATTGACTATTCCCTGCCCGTTCGATTTGTCGACATTCACAGCAAAGTGTCTAGTGGGCAGTGGCTTGCGCCAATGGGCAACAAAGGGGAACCTTCCCAAATTTGCAAGCTCGCCCAACTGATTAGAGATGATACATCAAGAACTAAAATCAACTATCACACATGAGACTTCAAGGAACAAGAAGGGTCACAGCTTTAATTTACTGCAGAGCAATAGTCAAGTTAGTAAAATCTATTGTTCAATGATCCCAAATTTTTATAGAGTGCTCTGAGAAACGGTTCTCACAAAAGCATCTGGTAACACCTTCTAGAGTAGTATTTAATGAGTGCTCTACTCTCTCACAAAATAATCCAAGTGATAATTCATAATAGACCTGGATTACATCTGACTATAACTAACAAAATGCAGATTATATGTAATTGTATGATACGCAAACAACAGCAAATGATAATTGGGAGATCACAGCAGAGCACTTTGGACAAGTCCTATAATCACGAACACTAAACATCTGGGAGCTTACAACAGAGCACATAAGAGGAGTCCCAGAATCACATACACAGACCATCTGGGTACACGTTGTTGATGTGCAGAAGAAGCACTTCGGCACAGATTGAATCCATACCAGATATCACTGGGAATAAAGGTGTTGTAGTAAAATGAGACAGCTCTCGAATTAGCACCATAAATCTTCACACTCTCTGGTTTCCAACCATCAGGTCCAGTTCGATACAAATACACATAACAGATTTGATACGCACATGGTCCTCTTATCTCAAATGTATCAGAGGAGCAACTTTCAAATGCATCGGTAGACGGATCATCAAGTCTTGGTGCATAAATCTGATTACAAATGTTTCAAATATATTAGTAATATAAAATATCCACATTTGACCATAAGAATAGTGTAGTTTTATATTTCTAGATAAACCTGACCTTTAGGAACAAAATGAATGCAGTACATAAAGAATTGCTTACAGTTGTATTTAATATGGAGCAACAACACATCTACTAATAGGTTATGAGAATTCCACTCAAAATCCCTTAAAATAGTTAAACTTTCATAAGAAGTTTGATTTGTGCTCTGGCCAAGCATACTTCAAAGTGAACTCAGGAAATTCAAAGAAAACACTAGCACAACAAACTGGGCAGTCAAACCATCAACCATGAGAAGAAGGCAAGGAGCTACGGAGGTGCCCCCCACCGCAACGATGGTTTACAAGTTTGAGACTATTCTGGGTCTGAACAAAACATTTTCAATTAGGCATAGTGGTCTACTTGTATTATAGTGTTAAGCTGAAATAAACAAATATCTCCTTCAAGAACACAAAAGCATTTCGCCCAGGAACAGGATCTCAAATGAAAAGAACCCAGTGCAAAGACTAAGACTACGAGCCCATTTCTGGTTGTTGTGCTTGAACTTAATTTAAAAGGCACAACTGAAGTTTACTCAACTGCTAATCGCCAACTTTATAACTTAACGACAAGTGATTCAATTTCACAGCAATTGTTGACTAAAACCACTGCAATTCAAACCCAAACTGATCTTACATCCATGCATTTATTAACTCCAGCCAACTGAACTTTACCCTAATATACTTTCTCTGCTCTGCTCTCAAAAATAAAATGAAATTAAAAAGCCTACAGTTAAATACATAAAAATTTCTACATCACTTTCCATTTAAGCAAACAAAAATCTAATTATCAATTTCCTTCCTAAAAATGAAATCCAGAATCACCATTAAAAAAAAAAAAAAAGAACAAAAACACTGATTTAAAAACTGTAGAAATTAAAAGATACTTTTAAATTTAAAAAAATAAAATTGAAAACCTGATTGCCGTAAGCATCTCCAAAAGCAATACTGATCTGATCGCGAGTGTACTTGCTTGAGGAACAGCTGGTAGTTATGACCACCGTGTAAGAACAGCTCCCTAGGTTCTATTTTTTGGTTAAAAAATTAAACGATTATCAACAACTACTCAAAAAAAAAATTTAAATTTATTAAAAAAGAGAGAGAGAGATAAAATAATAACTACGGTACCTGAATATAACTAACGTTAAAGGACTCGAAAGCTCGAGGCTTCAGCTGCAAGCTCGTCGTTTCGGCTTCAGATAGCGCGAACGCAAAGGCCAACAGAAGCAGAATGGGAGCTGCGATTTTCATTTTCAAGTTTCGATTTTTTTTTCTTTTTTCCTGTTAATTTTTTATTCAATTCCCCAGAAACCTTGTTAAAATAGGCTAATGTTGCCGCAGCCTGCGGGTAGTTGAATCGTGTGGGGGGAATAAAAAGTTAGCAAGCCTGTGTTTTTTGCGCATAAACAAATCCCTGACGTTCCATCGCTCCGAAGGGCAAATATGTCTTTTAACTATTTTCACTGCGTGAGTAGTGGCCATGCTCACTAAGCAAATGAGAGGATGTTTGTTAAATGTTTAAAGTTTGAAATTTTATTAATTTTAGATATTTTTTAAAATTTATTTATTTATTTTTTAGAATTTATGTCTGATTTTCAGATATTTACATCTGAATAGAAAAAGTAAATTTTTGTGATTTTTATCTAAATGATAAAAGGTCTTAATGACAAGTAAATATTATATTCTAAAAATATTTCTATAAAATAACTTATTTCCTAAGCTATAAAATGTAATTCTCTTTTTTTGTTTTAATTTATAAGGACATAAATGTCAAACAACTAAGTTTAAGATGTTTTTTTATTATAAAAATAAATAAGATGACACTTATATTCAGATATTAAAAAAAAAAATACGTCATTCAAATTTTCGTATTCAGACCCATTCAGACTTTAGAAAAATTCAAACTTATTTAGCTTTCAGACAAAAAAACAAACGCTACATGAGTGTTAGCCAAAACTATTCTGATTTTATTTTTTTAAATACTTATTTATTTACCTAACAAAGCGACCTTTTAAAAAACTCTTCAAATAAAAATAAATTTATATTATTTTAATTAAATTATTTTCTCAATTAAAATAATAGTATTTATTTTTAATAATAATGAAATAAAAAATAATATAATATTAATTGAAAATAAAAGTCACTCTTTAATATAGAGAATGGAGAATGACAATCTAACTTGAAAAATCTCTTTTGTATAAATTTTTGAACATTTATTAATAATGTGGCTACTTTAAAGAAGAAGTAAAATATTATTTAATGAGTCTTTTTGTTTTAGGACTTAACTTATTCAATGACTGAATATAATTTCTATAAAAAAAATGAATATTACTTGTACAATAAATAATCGCTATAAATATAGAGGTTGGGTTCACTTGTAAATCGCATAATTTCTCTGTAAATAAACAGTTTCTAGTACAAAAGAAATGGTAAATCTATTGAAAGATTTGGTATTATTAGTATTTTGTATGTGAGGAAAATATTAAAGTGATTATAATAATTTTTCACATAATAAATTTTTTTCTTATCGTTCTTGGTAGCCATAGTTTTTTTTAATATACGAGTTTTTAACGTAAATTATTATATTATGTGATTGATTTTATTGTTTATTTCTTTTTTAGTGATACTATAATACAAATTCAAAAATTTATTATCAACAAATCGATTTTAAGATTAACTTATTAATTGAATAAAAATATAAAATAATAAAAACAAATCGCGTTGACCAAAAGATATCTAATTCAACTAATTAAATCATGCCACATCAGTTTGTACAAAAAAAATTGCACAAGAGTTTATTACTATATTATTACTCTTTATTTTTTATTTAATATTTTAATTTGTAAGATCTTAAATAGATTAAAAATTCCTAACAATAGTCCACTAAAATATATATCCACAAAAAAAACCTTATCTTCACCAAAATAAAATATTTGGCCATCGTCCTCATATGTATCGTTATCATAATAGATGTTTGTACTATTTTTCCTACGGGTCAGATTCACCCATAGAAAAATTGAGTTTAGGTACGCGGACTATTTTCTTTTTTTAAAAGTCTAACTTTGAAGATCGCACGATCAAATCTGGGTAGGGAATATATTAATAATTTTAATGCATAATATATATGATACAGAGATAAGGGGGCTATATGATATAAAGCTAAGGAGCTGAGCACTTAATTAAGCTTATTATTCTAGTGAGGCAGGAATTGAAATCGGACAACACTTGGATGGCGTTTGTTTTTTAACTTAATGATTTAAAATGACTTAATTTAATTAATTTTAGATGTTTGTTTTTATAACTTAATAAGACTTTTTAGATAATTTTGACTTAATAAAATAAGTCAATTTTTTTGGCTTTTTACTGAATTGAGAAATCTGAATTAAGTCAGTTATTTTCTAATGTCAAAAATATCCTTACTTTATAATTTATTTTTCATGCATATCACAAAATTCACACATAGATGTTTACCCCATATAATCTCATCTTTATTTTATTTTTCAGCCGTCATGGAATCCCTCCTCACTTTGCTTCTCTCATCTAGTTCTTGAATCTCCCATTAATTTCTTGCTAGGCAAGCACTTGACTTGGGCCTTCCTTTTTTTTTTTTTCCATTTCAATTACGTTTCCAGCATTCACTTATATACTAACCAACTAGCTTTGCTACTTTTTTTAGTGATAAAATTTGAAATTTATGGTATTTTATATATTAAAATTTCAAAATTTACGTATTCACCTGAATGTTGCTTTACTTATATATGTTAAAATATTATGGTATTTAATATTTATTTATTTGACATTTAAATTTAATAAGGATACAAATGTAAAAGTATGTATTTTCAATTTTTTTAGTTGAAAAAAAAAAATAACTTAATACTTATTTTCAGAGATTCAGACAAAAAAAACAAACATGTTATTTAGATTCAGACATTCAGATCTATTCAAATTCAGATTAATTCAGGTTTATTCAAATTTCAGACAGAAAAACAAACGTCACCTTAAGTTCCGTTTGGGATTGAGGTGTTGTAGTTTTTAAGCTGCAGCTGCTGAGAAAAAAAATTTATAACTATTAAACAAAAGTTAATAATATGTAATAAATATAAATTTTAAATAATCATTTTTGACATAATTATTAAATATATAATAAATTTTTCATTATACAAGTGAAAAATCATATCAACATAGTTCTATGTATATAGCTTAATGCTTAAACACTTTAATAACAGAATCTTTTGTTTACAGCTGACCAACCTCAATTCCAAACACAACTGTAATTAAGCGTGGAGAAAAATGCTTTGTATTTATATCATAAAGCCCCCTTATCTCTATATCATCTATATTATCTATTAAAATTGTTAAATGCTTCCTACCCAAATTCATCAACATTATAACATGTTATCAACATGATTATTGCTCGGGTAAAGGAAGTATCTTATCCCCTACTCTTTATTTTACTAGTTTATTTAATTATACGTATTCTCTATCATTGTCATATTAATTTAGATCTTCTACATTAAAAAAAAAAAATGAGGCTAGTTATTGTGTTTTTTTTTTTATTTAAATTTATTTGTTACTAACATTGCAAGCAAAACCCGACAGAATCAAGACAAAACTTGAATATTCTTATACACATATAAAGCCATGCATTTGAAGATTCCAAAACCCCTAAAGATTAATTGAAGATGGCAAATCCAACAAAGTCTGAATTAGAAGCCTATAGTATTTTTCGGTGAAAATTATTCTTCATCGGTGATTTATCTACAAGCCATATACCTCAATAACTTATCTAAAAACCATAAGACTCAGTAACACAATCAAGGTTATTGTTTGAACTGATACGAAATTATTGCTTAAAGAGCATAATATCTCACCCAAGTGGAAGTAGTTTCTAGTGTAATATTTCAAGTTGGTCCGTGATTATAACTCTGTGCTTTACATAATCACATCACAGTCAAAGCACGTTAGGTGCTATTTTATGAGTTATTAAATTCTATTTCTTCTCCTTGGGTTTTTATCCCAATGAATCTTTCCCTAGAAAAAAATCAAGTATAAGTATCCTAGAGAATGAACTGAAGGAGGAGGTAGTGTGACCCTATGGTAGTGAAGGTCTGTCCACCTCTCTAGTTAATTAAGTATGAGATTCTAGAAGACCAGCAAGCATTTAGAGCCAAAACCGCTTGCACCGATTCTCAGAGATTATCAAGGAGCCGTAATGGCTGCTGCAACATCAAAGAAACCTTGCTTAGGAGATGTAGAAATTACGGAAGCTTCAGTGATTTTAGAAGGAATAAAGCTGGCAGTGGATGTTGCTCTTTCTCCTCTTCTTATAGAGTCTGATTCCAAGAATGTTGTCAACTTTATTCTCAATAGTACTTCTAATAGAGAAGAGTTGGATTGGATACTTTATGAGAATAGAGTTATGATAGAACAAAATAATCAATATTAGATGGCTTATACTTTTAGGTCTTATAACTTATGACTTTTTCCAATGGGTATGACAAATGTAAAAGATAAATTATCTACGGACCATATTTTCTAATCAATTAGAAAATGTAAAATAATAAATAATTAATAACCAATAGTGCCAACTACACCCGTTTGTCTGTTGGAAAACGGTTGGGAGTCATTCTTTGACAAAACATGCAGACGTCGACAATGGTGAACCATACTATCAAATTAACTGACTCCGTGTCTCGATTGAGTTTGACTCCACTGCCTTGCATGTTTTCATCAAGTATTTTACGCATTTTTGGGGGAAAAAAATGTATTGTACGCATCTTAATCCCTTTTACAATTTTTTTTTTGTTAAAAAGAATTATCTTGAAGCTTGTGTGAAGGATAATCAATCCCATCTCTTTCGTCTAGTATATAAGGGTCAATCTAGGTGCACTATCTTTTGAAGACAAAAATTTGGACTTTTTGTTTATTTTGGTAACTTTCTCCATCAAAGATCCATAGTAAATTTGATACCTAAACTTACGATAACTCTTCATTTAATTTATATATTTTAATTTAAATACTTATTTAATTCTTATTGTTGATGCCGAAATCCAGTCGAGTTGATGATGGCGACCAAATTGTCTCGCCAACACTTTGATTTATTTTGATGGGGCATTTGTCGCTTGATACTGTAGTGAAATTTGAATTGTATTGATACTTCCTTTGATTTGCAACAACAGACAACTGTTGGGGATGCCGAATTTTTTCTAGCGAAAACTTTCCAACGCTCAAGTCAGCAATCCGGTTTTTCTTTGTAAGGAAAATAATAATGTCACACTCATGATTTTAAGTATTTTGTATTTTTCCAGAATTCTTTTTTTTTTTTAACCGAAACCCCAAAAAAAAATCCCTTTTCTGGATCTCCCCCAGTTCTTATAGAGAACTATGCATGCCGCACATTATTGTTCGTTCTTTACTGCGTGGTCATTACCAAATTGAGTATGCCACTTGAATCTAAGAGTTAATATATTCATTTATATAGTTATTGAGCTACCGTTATAACGTCTGATTGTGCTTTAAACATTATAGCAGAGTGTGCATATACGTTACAGATGAGCTTCCAAATAAAGCTCAACAATATGAGATATTAACCAAAGCCATGCGACTTGATTCTATTCTCCTCACAGAATTCTGGTCGCGCTTGCACATGTGACCAAATAACTTTCTTCTCGAACTCAAGTAACTATCTTTTATATCCCACCAAACACTTATATTTTTAACAATACTTTAAAATGTCTTTACAATTAATTATGTTACATATTTTTTTAATTTTCATATTAATATCTTTATAATAGTATTATTAACATTAATTAATTTATCTTAAAAAATTACTTTTTCCTTAATTTTTATAATAATATTTTGGACGCTAATTAATTTATCTTTTAGAAAAAAAAAAGTTAGTACTAGTAATGAAAACATCTCACAACACTTAAAAGTATATTCTTATAACATTTGTAATCTGTATATACTATTTAGTTGAGATAATATAATTTTATGTAAAAATCAAAAGCACTAAGATTCAAAACCAACTCATGCATCTATAGAAAAATGAATTAAGTTGTCGTCACACTAAAAAATCATAATTAAAAATTTCACAAGATTCCCATATAAAGTAAGTTTAATCAGTCGATATCGTGTCTCAATCGGCTCCACTACTACACCGTCATCGTTCAAATTTGTCTACATGACGACATGTCTTACGTTTTTCAAATTCGTGGCTGTAGCCAATGGGGACCAAAAAAGAAAAAAGCTCACTCAACTGAACAGAGATGATACGTAATCAAGATTTGAAATCAACGGCCACACAGACGACACATCAAGAAACACGAGCTCTGCTGCGAAACAACAACCAAGTAAATTAGGGCTTGACTAGCTTACATAATCCGTAAGCTACGGACTGCAGCATCAGCCGTTGGATGTGGAGTGAGCAACTAAACAATAGAAGATCGGATGGTGGGATGACGGGAGATGTTTGTTACAGAACCTGTACCATAGACAGGTCCAGTAAATTATAGCCGATTGCTTTTAGCGACGCCTCTGGTAACACCATTAATTCCAGCACCTTTCTTAAATAATGTAGAAGAGCCCAAGGCCACTCTCAAGTCTCAATTGCGTTCAAGGCAAAGCCATAGAAATGAAACCCCATCTTGAAGGGGCTAAAAGAGTAGTTACATTAACAAACAACATTAGTTAATTAATAGCTGCAAAAGCATGGTTTAGAACTATTATAAAGCTTACAAAATAACCGGCAGACATGGATAAATATCCTATTACAACTAACAACAACATGACATATTATTGCACTAATCAGCCTGCCGCAGACAAAATAACGGCAGATAGTGGTTGCAAAGCACATAACAGAAACACTAGGACTATCCCAGAATCACATACATAAAACCAAACAAACCATCAAGGGTGCTTACAACAGAGCACTTCAGGATGGATCCCAGAATCATCACGAGCACGAACAATCTGGGAACGCGATGCTGATGCTAAGAAGATGGAGGAGGAGGCGGAGGTTTAACTGGAAAAGGAGGCGAAGGTTCAAATGGAGAAGGAGGAGGATGTATCTGGCACAAATTGACTCCGTACCAATCCTCATTGGGAGCGGTGGTGTTGAAGAAGTCATATGTAACAGGGCTCGAATTTGACTGACAATCTTCACAATTTCTGGTTCCCAAATCCATCAAGTCCTGATCGGTGCAAATACACATAACAGATATCGGTTGCACATGGTCCGTCAATCTGGAACCCATCAGACGAACAACTTTGGAATGTCTTGGTGAACGGATCGTCCAGTCTCGGTGCATAAATCTGATTATCATTGTTTCAACAATATTAATTATTACCATAGAAAAAAAAAATCAACATCAAACTCTACTAAGATGTTAGCTTTAAATATATTTCTGGATAAAGCTCTCGAAAATATTCAAGAAGCATGCGCGTACTAGCAGAGTAACTGACCTAATTAGCAGCACAATTACTTCTATAAACTCAAATTAAAGCACAAGCACTTCATCAAGAAGCAATTGCTTTGAAAAACACCTATGATCGGTACATAAGAGAGCGCTCGAATACACCCCCCCCCCATAAATTTTGGGGTTGTGCTTAATTTTTGTTCTTTTAATATTAAAAAGAACTTGTGATTTAATTTGAAAGCCAACGTTCATCACCAACTTTTTATACGAAACCCATGGATGAATTATTTTGACTTCGTTCTCAAAAAATTATATATGCATAATAACAGTAACGAACTAGTTAAAAACATATTAATTTTTCTCAAAACAAAAGAAAAAAAAAAGAAAAACATAAAAATTACTTTACTAACCTAAAACCTGAAATCAAATAAAATATATATGTTCTAAAAAAAATATACAAAAATAATAGAAAAAGAAGCAAACCTGATTGCCATAAGCATCACCAAAAGCGATGCTGATCCTATCACGAGTAAAGTTCTTTGAGTCGCAGCTAGTTTTTATAACCACCAGGTACGTGCAGTTCCCGAACTTCTATTTTTGGTTCAAAAATAAAAATAAAACAATTATCAAACATACTACATACAACGGAATATACCAAGTTCACAAATAATAATAATAATAATAATAATAATAATAAAAAGAACCATACTCGTACCTGAATATAATTGACGGTAAACGATTCAATAGCATGAGGTTTCAGCTGCGAGCTCGTCGTTTCAGCTTCCGAGAGCATGAACGCACTGAAGGCCAACAGCAGCAGAAAGTGAGCTGCCAATTTTATTTTCAGTTCCTGTTTTGGTTACTTCGTTCGATATATTTTTCTTTTTCCACCTCCAGGGCTTGTTAAATATAGGCTCCTCGATGGGAAGTGGAAAGACTGTGGGATATGCCGGGTAGGTGAATCGTGCGGTGTAAAAAAATACTGTGAAATAAAAACCCCAAAAAAAAAAAAACAACAAAAGGAAAAATGGTAGTTAACTCTGAGGTAGGTCTAGGGGCAGATCCGTCTTTTATCATTTTCAACTCTTCGACGGTCTTCTTCTTTATAAGTTTGAGACTTGAGAGCTTTCAATGTTTGCATTCCACACACGTGGAGCTCTTGGGGTTTTGACTAATTAACCAACTAAATATTATTTATTACACAAATGACGCTGATTTAATGAAGTTTTTCTCCTTAATCCTTATCCCTCATCTGTCTCTCACGAAACCTTCGCCGAAAGTGAAAAAAAAAAAGGCGCCAACGAGTTGAGCCCATTTGGCGAGAACTCCAAACCCAAACGCATCAGATTTAATTAACTTTAATTGCAAAAAAGGACATGAAAAATCTCTAATTTTCGGCCTTTTCAGCCATGACAACGGGCTTCTATGTTCTTAATTTATCCTTCAAATTTTCTCTTCGATTCCCTATCAACTAATCTTTTTACGCTGCTCTTTCTACGAACGCCCATGTTGAGTCATCGAGAAATCTGACATGAACATATGATAATAGATTTTGAAGGCCAAGTTGTTATCTTTTACATATCATGTAAGATACATAATTTTTCCATTAGCTGATTGATTTGATGAAAATTTAACGACAAGCGATATATAAAATAATAAAATTATATTATTTTTCAAAATCATTAATTTTTATTCAATCGAAAGAATCGATGCTATAAAATAAATTCAAAGCCTGATTTTTCATGTAATGTTTATTATCAAAAATAAATGCTGGTTACATGTAATGCATCATCTCCACATAAACAATAAATGAATCTCACATCACCTATTATTTGTAAAAATTACATTATATATAATTTGAGGGGCTCCCTTTATTAAATACATATTTTATTTATTTCTAGTCAGGAAAATCAACGGAGAAAGAGTAAATGCATTTTCACTGTTTTCAACATAAATAAAAAAGCTTATGAAATAAAGAGAAGATTTATATGAGGTGGGAGGGGAGCTGGCATCTCTAACGCCATCTTTTCGAAATCCAAATATTTGAGCAGCGGCAATTCCGTCACGTGTCACACACATCAAGTCCTCCACGTGGAAGGAAGTGGTTTGAACCTCAAGTTATGATTCCATTTTCTATCCTTGTATTAAAAAATAAATAAATAATACTATATTTATTTTTCCTTCTTTTAGTAATTAAAATGTAAGACTGGTAGTTGAGTGCAAAGGTGGGGCGAGCAAGTCCCCAATTCCCCAGCCCAAACAACGGGTTCAACAACCTTTGAAGCTTGATGACTAACTGTGCTACGAGCATACAACTTCAGGCTTATGTCGAAATATATAGTATTATATAGTCTTAATTTAAGGCTTCCAGAAATGGTCCAAACAATCTTCTATCTTGCTGCTTTCTTTCCCGTGATTAGGTTCATCGCTTCTTGGCAATCTGATTCAACAATTAGCGGAATACGTGCAGCATCTTCTACTTTCTAATGCCAATTTACGTTTGGCTTCCGCAGATGCTACAGCAGCAGCTACGAACTCTTTGTGGTTCCTGATGGCGATTCCAACTAAACATATTGATCTTTTTTGACTTGATTGCTGCATCCAAATTCATTTTAAACCAACCTTCAGAGGGGGTTTCCAACGTGGCTGAGAAGAAGATGTACCCTACTTTGAATTATCTTAATTTTCAGGGGGACGACGCCACTCGTTGCTTCAGCTCTAGCCATCGGGCTATATGAGTATCTGTTTTCTTTTTACAAAAAGCAAAAAGATTTCAGAATTTCGGTACATTAGTATGATTGAAAGACTTAAGGAGCTAATTTTATAACCAAGTGCAGCTACCTTGCTTTAGTAGAATCAATTGAATACTCTTATCTCTTGATTACTATTCATCAATAGACTAGCATTGATCGATTCATTACCATCCTTCACAAAGTGTAATATATGATAATTTATGTAATAAGAGTAAATGTGGGAATGAAATCAGAGCATACAACTAAGAATTTGATTATGCATGTTATGTAGGAACGACGATGAAGGATAAATTTTTATTGGTAGAATTGAATTGTAATGCGATAATTTAATTAGTAAATATTCATCATATGTGCATCATCGCACATAGTGCATGACCATGTGCGTTATCCAACAAAAATTGGCAACTAAAACACTAAGGTGGTGTGGTGATGGGATTGTAGTAGTCTGTATTGGTTTGTAATGGATTATAGTATTATTAGAAGGTATTAAATAACATTAACCCTCGTAAGTATGGAATGTATTGTGTATTTAATATTTAATATTATTATATTATATTAAATTATAAATTTATTAATAAAAATAATAATCACCGCAACCACCATTGGCCAACAATTTGAAAATTTTTTAACATTGTTTATTAGGTTATGATTAGTATCATATTGAATTTTATCGGCTTCACACAATGGCAATTAAATCATCGAAATCTAAGCCCTTCGCCAGAGATCGACACCAAAATTTTGAATTTCAAAACTTTAATTGTAGATTTACAGCAAACGGTAGCTTCGTCGCCGAAGATCTCGATACGGTTGTGTAGAGCTCAGGACAATAATTCTATTGACACTAATAATAATGTCAAAAGATGCCGGAAAATAACATCAGCTGGCGGCCGGTGGTGGTCAAGTCGCCGGTCATGATTTAAATATTTATATTTAATATATAATTAAAATAAATTAAAGAATTGCATTAAAAATTAAAAAAAGGTAAATGTGGCAAGACCCGCGTAAACCCAAGGAGGTGAGCGGGTCTTTATAAGCCACCCAAACTTGATTTATTTATACATAGTCTCACCTTCATTATCTGCACCAAACATGGTGCTGAAAATTTTGTACAATCCATACCCCCTGAAACCCGCGCGCCAAACATGCCCTAAGGTCATTTTTTAGCCCATGTTTTCATTTTCGTTTTAATACTAAATGTGTAATACATGTTTGTTGCTCAAACCTAAAATCAAATTAAAAATAATAATAAAACAAAAATTCATTTTGTAATTAATAGTTAAAATTTATACACGTTTTCTTAAACTACAAAACAAACTATAAAATTACAAATAAAATTTTTTTTCTTATCGCTTTCTTCTCTTACCGTGAGAATCTTTCATCAGGTGTTACACACCACTTCCCTCCGCGTGCAGGGAAGTGGATTGAGCCCTAGTAAGGATTCCATTATCTATCCTTACTTTCAAAAAAATAAAAATACTAAATTTCTTTTTCTTCTTTTTAATAATAAAAAAGTGAAGAACGGTGGTTAAGTAGGACTATTGATCGGTCGTTCAATTAGTCAAAAGATTCATACGGATTTTTTTTTTTTTGTTTTAGAGATTTAAATTCGCTCACACGGATGCTAAGGTGCTGCAGGTAGAAAGAAGTAATCGGATTAACCTTAGCAATACGTAACCGAACGAAGTACACTGAT
>JAUJEN010000207.1:0-33067 GCA_030448925.1 Citrus cavaleriei
TGTCGATATAACTAAAGTGGCTATAGCTCAAAGCGGGCGGCTGTTCGTCCGCCGGACTCCGGAATGGGGCGGTATCTGAAGTGGCCCGGTGTTAAAAATAGCCACGACAGCCGCTACCAAAAAATAACCAAATAAGGTCGGGCGCCATAACCCCGCGAAAAGGCCAAAAACGGCTCGGCTTGCGCCTGGGGCGGATACGGGTTCGGTCCGCCGGACTCGGAATGGGCGAGATTTTGCGAGCGGCCTCCGTGTGCCAAAAATAGGCCGGCGTAAGGCCGCCGCCCCAGAAATAACTTCCGGGCGTCGGGCGCCATAACCCTGCGAAAAAGCGTCAAAACGGTGGGCTGGCAGCCTTTGGGGTGGCAGGCGGCTCGGCCCGCCGACTTCGGAATGGGGCGAGATTTGCTAGCGCTCGCGGTGTTAAAATAGTGTCACGGGCACAGCCGCGCCAAAAATAACCGCCGGTTGGGTTTGGGCGCCGCCATACCCCTGTAATGATAAAACCGTGGCTATGTTTTGGGGTGGGTTACGTTAGTCCGCCGACCGAATGGGCGCAGATCTGGCGAGGCCCGGTGACAAAATAGCCGTGGTCACAGCCGCTACCAAAATAAGTGCTCGGAAGGTCGGGCGCCAAAAGCCCCTGCCGGATAAAACGGGCGGGGCTGGTAGCCTGGGGCGGGCTACGTTCGTCTGCCGACCAGGAATGGGCGACTTACAGGGGCTCGGTAACAAAATAGGCTGTGGTCACAGCCGCGACCAAAAAATAAGTGCCCGGCGGGGAGCGGGCGCCAAAAGCTCCCCCTGCCGATAAAACGGCGGGTTACGGGGCCGTGGGGCGGGCGGGCGGTTCGTCTTACTGACTCGGAAATGGGGCGCAGAGACTTTGCGGCGGCCTGCGGTGCCAAAAATAGCCACGGACACAGCCGCCCAAAATAACTGCCCGGGCGTCGGGCGCCATAACTCTATGCGTGATAAACGCGCGTTATACCGGCCAAGGCTGTTAGTCCGGACTGAATGGGCGAGACTTTCACGGCTCGGTGACAGTAAAATAGGTTGGTACAGCCACCAAAATAAACGGGTCAAGGTTGCGCAACCAAACCCCTGCCGATAAAACGCGGGTTACGCTGGGACGGCTACAAGTTCGTCTCACCGACTGAAATGGGGCGAGACTCATGGTCCTGGTGACAAAACAGGCCGCCGGGCACTGTCAAGGCCCAAAAATAAGCGCCGGTTGTCGCGGGCGCCTAAAAGCCCCTGCCGGGATAAAACGGCGGCATAGCTCGGGGCGGGCTGGATGGTTCGTCTGCCGACTGGAATGGGCGACTTTCATACGCCTGCGGTGCCAAAAATAGGCCGCTGGGCACAGCCGGCACAGGCCAACTCGGCACGGGCGGCATAACCCCTGCGAAAAGCAAAACGCCGGGTTATGGGCGGGATGGCTAACCGGTTCACGGACCTCGAATGGGTAGACGGCGGCCTGCGGTGTTAAAATAGGACGCGGCAAGGTCAGCGCCAAAAATAAGCGCCGAATACCGCGCGCCAAAACCCCCTGCCGGATAAACGGTTATAGCCGGTGGGTTACGGTTCGCCCGCCGACTCGGAATGGGGCGACTTTCGCGAGGGGCCTGGCACAGTAAAATAGGCCGTGGGCTTGGCCGCGACCAAAATAAGTGCCCGGCGGTCGCGCGCCAAAACCCCAATGCTGATAAAACGGGTGGGGTTATAGCTCTGGGGGCGGGCTACGGCACCGTCTACTGACCGGAATGGGGCGGTAGACTTGCGAGGGGCTTGGTGACGAATAGGTCATGGCAGCCGCGCCAAAAATAACCGCCTGGTCAGGGCGCCATAACCCCCGCGAAAAAGGGCAAAAATGGGCGGCTGGCAGCTCGGGGATGGGTTGCTGCTCGTCCGCCGACTCGGAATGGGGCCAGACATTGCCAGGGGCCCGGGTGACAAAACAGGATGCAGAACGGCCGCGCCACGAAAAATAATCGCTCGAAGGTCGGGCGCCATAAACTTCGCGGAAAAAAGCGCCAAAAAACGCGGCGGCAGCTCGGGCTGGCGTTCGCTCCGCCGGATTGCCGAATGGGGCGACTATGTAGGGGCTCGGTAATAAATAGGCGCGTACGGCTGCCGCCAGTACGAAGCGCCGGTCGCGAAGGCCAAA
This sequence comes from Citrus cavaleriei, assembly GCA_030448925.1. Taxonomy (NCBI): domain Eukaryota; kingdom Viridiplantae; phylum Streptophyta; class Magnoliopsida; order Sapindales; family Rutaceae; genus Citrus; species Citrus cavaleriei. The sequence continues at coordinate 2,168 of JAUJEN010000207.1, forward strand.
CCCCAAGCGGATAAACGGTGGCTATAGCTCAAAGGGATGGCCACCGTCCGCCCGGACCTCGAATGGGCGCAGACTTCATGAAATTCCGTGGTGCCAAAAATAGACGCGGCATGGTCACAATGAAAATAAGCGCCTGGAAGAAATGCCGCCTAAACCCTGCCGATAAAACGGTGGGCTATAGCTCGGGCGGTTACGGTTCACCGGACTCGAATGGAAGCGCAGATTTTGCGAATCAAGATGTAGCCGGGCATGGTCAGCCAAAATAAGCGCCGATGGTCGCGCGCCTAAAACTTCAAGCGGATAAAACGGGTGGGCTATAGCTCAGCGGGCTACGGTTCATCCGGACTCGGAATAACAGACTTGCGAGGGGCCTCTGCGATAAAAATAGGCTGCGGGCACAGCCGGGTCGAAAAATAACCGCCGAAGGTCAGGGATGCCATAACTTCGCGAAAAAGGCCAAAAAACCCAAAGTGGTTATGGGCTCGGGGGACGGGCTGGCTGTTCGTTCACTGACTCGGAATGGGGCAGACATTTTAGGGCCTCCGGTGACAAAAATAGGACGAACGAACGCGCCTAAAATAATCGTTCGAAGATCGGGGATGCCATAACCCCCGCGGAAAAAAGGCCAAAAAACGCGGCGAGCAGCTCAAAGGATGGCCAACCACCGCCGGACTCGGAATGGGTTACCGCGAGGGGCCTCCATGTGCTGTACGACGCTGGCAAGGCCGCCCAAAATCAGAGTCTCGGCGTCGCGGCGCTAAAACCCCCAAGCGATGCTAAAACGTGCGTTATAGCTCGGGGCGGGTTACGGTTCGTCACCGACCGGAATGGGGCGAGACTCATGTAGGGGCCTCGGTGACAAAAATAGGCCGCGGCTGGCTGCCGCTTAAAATAACCGCCGAAGGTTTGGCGCCATAACCCCCGGCGCGATAAAACGTGGGCTATAGCCTGGGGCGGGCGGGTTTCGCTGGCCCGCCGACTCGAATGGGGCGCAGACTTTGCGGGGCCTCGGGTGACAAAATAGGCCGCGGCACAGCCGCCTAAAAATAACCGGGCCAAGGTCAGGGCGCCATAACCCTGCGAAAAAAAAAGGCAAAACGGGTGGGTTATAGCCTTGGGGATTACACAAGTTCAAACCGCCGACCGAATGGCGCAGACATTGGCAGGGGCCTCCGGTGACAAAATAGATGCAGAAACGGCCGCTACGAAAAATAACTGCCCGGTTGGGCGCCAACCCCTGCGGAAAAAGGCCAAAAACGAAAGGGTTGCGCCTTGGGGTGGGTTGGGTGTTCGTCCGCCGGACTCCGGAATGGGACGGCCTGGCGCGTAGGGCCCGGTAATAAAATAGGCCGCGGTAACGCCGCCGCTTCAAAAATAAGCTACCGCGGGCGCCAAACCCCCAAGCCGATAAACGGGCGGCTATAGCTCAAAGGGGATGGCTACCGCCGACTCGGAATGGGGCGAGACTTTAATAGGGCCTGCAGTTAAAATAGGACGCGGCATGGTCAGCGCTTCAAAAAATAAGCGCCGAAGCGTCGCTGGCGGGCCAAAACCCCTGCCGGATAAACGGTGGATAGCTGGGGCGGGCTACGTTCGCCTCGCCGACCCGGAATGGGCGATTGAGGCTCGGTGACAAAATAGCCGCGGCATGGCCGCGTCAAAAATAAGCGCCGATGACGCTACGCCAAAACCCCTGCCGATAAAGGGTAGCTAGCCTGGGGCGGGTTACGGGTACGTCCGCCGGACTCCGAATGGGGCGAGACTTCGCGAGGGGCCTCCGTGTGCCAAAAATAGGCCGCGGGCACAGCCGCGCCCAAAATAACTGCCCGGCGGTCGGGCGCTAACCCCCGGCGGAAAGCACAAAAACGAGCGGCTATAGCCTCGGGTGGCATGGGCAAGTTCGGGTCTCGCCGACTGGAATGGGACGAGACTGTGCTAGGGCCTCCGGTATCAAAATAGGGCGCGCACGCTTGCAACAAGCCTAAGGTCGCGGCGCCAAACCCCCCTGCCGGATAAACGGGTGGGCTATAGCCAAAGGGATGGCCACCTCGGCCCGCCGACCGAATGGGGCGAGACTTCGCGAGGGGCCTGCAGTACCAAAAATAGACGCGGCATGGCTGCTGGCCAAAATAAAATACCAAGGTCGCGCGCTAAAACCCCAAGCCGATAAAAACGGTGGGGTTATGTGCCTTTGGGGTGGGTTGGCTGTTCGTTCACTGACTTTTAATAAGTAGACTTTGTGAGGGCTCGGTGACAAAAGGGTCATGGGCCGCTGCCTAAAAATAACAATCAGCCGAAGGTCAGCGCCATAACCCCCGCGAAAAGGCCAAAACGTGGTGGCTATAGCCTGGGGATGGGAAGGGCGTTCGCCCGCCGGACTGCCGGAATGGGCGCAGAGACATTGCAGGGGCCTCCTGTGTGACAAAATAGAAGCAGAAACGGCCGCGCCTGCAACAACCGCCAAGGTCGGGGCGCCATAACCTACCCGCGGAAAGAGCGCCAAAAATGAGGGCACAGCTCTTGGGGGTTGGTCACCGTTCGGCCGGACTCGCCGAATGGGCGACTTGTTAGCGCCTCCGGGTCAAGCCATAAACCCCCTGCGAAAAAGGCCAAAAACGGGTGCGCTTATAGCCTTTGGGGGCGGGCTGGCTGTTCGCCCGCCGGACTGAACGGGCGTAGACTTTTGCTGGGGGCCTCCGGGTGAAACAGGTCAGCGGGTATTGCCGCGCCAAAAAATAAGTACCGGGTTGTCGCTGCGCCAAAACCCCTGCCGATAAAACGGCGGGCTATAGCATGGGGGGTGGGGTGACAAGCTCGTCTGCCGGACTGCAATGGGTGATTTTGCGAGGGGCGGGTGATAGGGCCAGTCATGGGCTGTCACGCCTGCAAATAAGCGCATCGGGTCGCGAAGCGCCAAAACCCCCTCAAGCGGATAAAACGGTGGCTATAGCCTTGGGGGGCTGGCTGTCGTCCGCCGACTCGGAATGGGGCGAGACTTTGTGAGGCCTGGTGATGTAACAGGTCGCGGCGGCTGGCCGCGCCCAAAATAACCGCCTGAAGGCTGTGGGGCGCCATCGCCCTGTGGAAAAAGGGGCTGAAAAACGGGGCTATAGCTCGGGGACGGGGTTGGCTAAGTTCGTCTGCCGACTCGAATGGGGCGAGACTTATGGGGCCCGGTGACAAATAGTCACGGGCATGGCTACCAAAATAAGCGCCAAGGTCGTGCGCCAAAACCCCTCAAGCGATAAAAACGGGCGGCTACGCCTGGGGCGGGGCGGCTGCTCGCCCGCCGACTCGAATGACGAGATTTTGCGCGTCTCAGACAAAATAGCCGCGCATGGCTGCCGCCTAAAAATAAGAGTCTGAAAGTCGCGGGCGCCAAAACCCTGCCGGATAAAACCAAGGCTGGTACTGTGGGTGATGGCTGTTCGCCCCACGGACTCGAATGGGCGACTTTGCGAAAGCTCCCAGAAAACAGACGCCGGACGACAGCCGCCGCCTAAAAATAACGCCTGTCGGGCGCCATAACCCCCGTATGAAAAAGCGCTAAAAAACGGGTGGGCTATAGCCTGGGGATACATGTTCGTCTGGCCGGACTGGGAATGGGGCGAGACTTTTCAGCGGCCCATGTAATAGGTCACAAGGCTGAAGGCCAAAATAAGCTACCGGGTTAAAGCCTGGGCGCTAACCCACCTCCGCGAAAGAGCTAAAACGAGTGGCAATAGCCTGGGGTGGGTTGGGCTGTTTGCCCGCCGACTGAATGGGATGAGACTTTTTAGGCCTGCGACAAATAGGTCATGACATCCGCGTTTAAAAATAAAATACCAAGTCGGCACCGGAACTTCGGCGATAAAACGGTGGGCTATAGCCGGGGCGGGTTGGCCGGTGTTCGTCTCGACCTCGAATGGGGCGAGATTCTCACAGGGCCCCGGTGACAAAATAGGGCGTCATGGATTGCCAGCCCAAAATACCAAGGTCGCGGGCGCCAAAAACCCCTGCCGATAAAACGGTGGCTATAGCCTCAGAGGGTGGGCTGGGGCGGTTTGTCCGCCGGACCGGAATGGCAAGACTTTGTTAGCGGCCTGCAGGTGCCGGTGGCTAGGCCGCACAGCCGCGCCCAAAAATAAGCACTGGGCGTCAGCAATACAACCCCTGAGGAAAAAAAGGCCAAAAATGGGTGGGCTATAGCCTTGGGGGTTGGGCATAGCAAGTTCGTACGCCGGACAACGGAATGGGCGAGACTTTCAGCGGCCTGTGCTGAAAAAACGGGCCGCTGGGGCACAGCCGCCCAAAATAAGCGCCTGTCGCGGGCGCTAAAACCCCCAAGCGGATAAAACGGTGGCTATGGTTTTCGGAGGCGGGTTACGTTCGCCGGACTCGGAAGGACCGCGCGTAGGGTCAAGATGCGAATGGGCACAGTCACGCTTCAAAAATAACCGGTCAAGGTCAGGGGCTTGCGAAGCCCCGCGAAAAATAAAAAATCGTGGGTGGGCTATAGCTTGGGTATAATGGCTGTTCACCGGACTGAATGGGGCCAGACATTGGCGTAGGGCCTGGTGACAAAATAAGACGGCGCGCCCAAAAACAACTGCCGAGGTCGGGCGCCATAACCCCCTGCGAAAAGGCCAAAAAACCAAAAAAGGCACTTGGGGTGGGTTGCCGGGTTTCACCATTTAGACTGGAATGGGGCGGAATTTTCAGCGGCTCAAAATAAAAAGAAGGCGCGCCCAAAATAACCTCAAGGTCGGGCGCCATAATCCCCTGCGTGAAAAGCGCAGGGCTATAGCCTGGGGTGGGCGGCTGCTCGTTCCACGGGACCGGAATGGGGCGAGACTTTTGCGAGGGGCCCGGTGACAAAAATAGCCGGGACATGTGCCGTGCCCAAAATAAGCGCCAGTAGAAGCGCGGCGCCAAAGCTCTGCCGGATAAAACGGGTTGGCTTACAGCCTTGGGGGGTGGGCGGCGGTGCCGTCTCGCCGACTGAATGGGGCGTAGACTTTGCCAGTGGCCTCCGTGGTGCCAAAATAGGCCGCGCACAGCCACCAAAATAAGCGCCTAAAGGTCGGGCCACAACCCCCAAGTGAAAAGGCCAAAAACGGGGCTATAGCCTTGGGGGTGGGCTGGCGGTTCACCGACCGGAATGGGGCGGACGCCAGGGGCCTGGTGGGGCTAAAAATAGGTTGGGCGCGCACAGCCGCCGCCCCAAAAATAAGTGGTCAATGTCGCTGCGCGCCAAAACCCCCTGCCGGATAAAACGTAATATGGTACCAGGGATGTCGCCCGTCTACCGGACTCGGAATGGGGTGAGACTTTGCGGTAGGGCCTGGTGACAACAATAGACGCGTGCACAGCCGCTTCCCAAATAACCGCCAAGGTCGGGCGCCATAACCCCCGCGAAAAGGCCAAAAACGGTGGACTATAGCCTTGGGGGATGTGGGCTGGCTGTTCGTCCGCCGGACTGGGAATGGGGCGACCAGCCTGTGCCGTGGTTAAAGCGACGCGAAGGCACAGCGCCCAAAATAAGCGCCCTGTCGGGGCGCATAAACCTACCGCGGAAAGAGGCCAAAAACGAAAAGGTAGCCTTTGGGGTTGGTTGGCTGTTCCTGCCGACTCGGAATGGGACGAGACTTTGCGCAGGTTCCTCCGGTGACAAAATAGGCAGCGCACAGTCACAGCCGCCAAAATAAGCGCTACCGGTTGTCGCTTCAAGGTGCGAAGGCAAAAACCCCCAAGCGGATAAAACGTCGGGCTATTAAGCAGCTTGGGGGTGGGATGGTTGTCAGTCACGGACTTCTTGGAATGGGGCGAGACTTGCAGAAAGCGGCTGCCGGTGTTGTAATAGTCAAAAAATAGGCCGCGCACTGCAAAAATAACAATTTAATGTCGGGGTGCCTATAACCCTCTGGAGGAAAAGCCAAAAACGGGTGGGGCGAGCAGGGTTGGAGGGGTAATATAAGTTGGTCCGGCCGGAGTCGGAATGGGGCGAGACTTTTTCTAGCGGCCTGCGTGCTGTGAAGGAAGCCGGTGGGGCACAGCCGCGCCAAAAATAGCGCCAAGGTTTACGCACCCATCGGGCGATAAACGGGTGGGCGCTTTTTGGGGGATATGGATGAGTTGGCGGTCGCTCGTTCGCCGACTCGAATGGGCGAGACTTTCTAGTGCCTGCGGTGCCAAATACCATGGGTAAGAGCCCGCGCGTGAAAGCCGCAAAATAACCGCCTGAAGGTCAAGCGCCATAACTTCTGAGGAAAAAGGCCAAAAAACGGGTGGCTATAGCCTTGAGGGTGGGGCTGATGCCGTTAACCGGAGTCGGAATGGGGCGCAGACTTTTTCTAGCGGCCTATGTGTTAAAAATAGGTCGCCGGGCACAGCCGCCCAAAAAATAAGCGCCAAGGTCGCGCGCCAAAACCACCCTAAGCGGATAAAACGGTGGGCAGGCTGGGGTGGATATTGGCGACGCTCGTCTTCGCCGGACCGAATGGGGCCAGACTTTCTAGCGCTTCCGGTGCTGTACAGTTCATAGGCGCGCAGCCGCTGCTAAAAATAAACCGCCCGAAGGTCGGGGCGCCATAACCACCCCCGGCAGAAAAGGCTAAAAACGTGGGTGGCTATAGCCTTGGGGGTGGGCTGGCGGTTTGTCCGCCGACCTCGAATGGGGCGAGACATTTCTAGCAGCTCCGGGCCAAAATAGTCATGGCACAGCTGCCGCTTGAAAAATAAGCGGCTGGGCGGTCGCGCAAAAACCCCCAAGCGGATAAAACGGTCATGGCTGGCTGGGGTGGACGGTTGCACCGGCCGGCAGGAATGGGGCGACTTGCGAACGGCTCGGTGGTGTTGTGGGACAGACGGCGCAACAGCCACGCTTCAAAATAACCACCATGTCGGGCGCCTGGCAACCCCTGAGGAAAGCGCGGCCAAAAAACGTGGTGGCTGCGCTGAGGGTGGGCTGATGGTGCCGTCCGCCGAGTCGGAATGGGGCGACTTTCAGCGCTCCGTAAAGCGTAACAGGTCAAGGGCACAGCCGCCGCCTGAAAAATAAGCGCTCAAGGTCGCAACAAACCCCTGGCCGGATAAAACGGGTGGCTATAGCTTTGGGGGTGAGCTGGCGATTGTCCGCCGACTCGAATGGGGCGACTTTCCTACGCCTCCGTGGTGCCAAAATAGTTCCGCGCGGCCGCTTAAAAATAACCGCCTGAAGGTCGGGCGCCATAACCACCCTGGAGGAAAAAGGCGCCAAAAACGGGGTGGGCAGCCTAGGGGTGGGTTGGCGCTTGTCCGCCGACTGAATAGCAATGACATTTCTAGCAGCCCAGGTGGCGTGGGCAATAGGCTTCGGGCACAGCCGCTGCTTCAAAACTAACCGCCTAAAGGTCGGGCGCCATAACCCCCGCGGAAAAGGCCAAAACGAAAGCGGTTGCAGTTTAGCCTGGGGGGTGGGTTGGCTAAACGTTCTGTCCGCCGGACTCGGAATGGGGCGACTTTGCAGGAGCATCCGGTGACGGTAAAGGCCGCGACACAGCCGCCGCGCAGTGCCGCGGCGTGTGCGGGCGCCAAAACCCCCCAGCGATAAAACGGGCGGCGGGGGTGGGTTGGCTGTTCGTCCCGCCGACTGAATGGGCGACTTTTTGCTAGCGGCCTCTGTGGTGTTAGGCCGGGCACAGCCGCGACCAAAAATAAAGCACCCGGCGTCGCGGCGCCAAAACCCCCAAGCTGGCGGACATAAAACGCGTGGGCTATAACCCGTGGGTGGATGGCTGTTCGCCCGCCGGACTCGGAATGGGTGAGACTTTGCAAACGGCTCGGTGAAGCCAAAAATAGTGTCCGCGTCACAGCCGCGCCCTAAAATAACCGCCCGAAGGTCGGGCGCCAGAACCCCTGCAGAAAAAAGGCCAAAACGGTGGGGCTATAGCCAAAGGGTGGGCTACCAAGCTTCGGTCACCGACTCGGAATGGGGCGAGACTTCTCGCGTAGGGCCTGCAGCGTGCCACAGCCGGGCACAGCCGAATTTAAAATAACCGCTCTGAGGCTGCGGGCGCTTACAACCCCCTGCGAAAAGGCCAAAAACGCAGCGGGCTATAGCCTGGGTGTATGGGCATATGTAAGCACGTCCCGCCGGACCTGGAATGGGGCGACTTTGCTAGCGGCTCGTTCCGAAACGAATAGGCCGCGGCACAGCCGCTGCTACAAAAATAACCGCCTTGGTCGCGCGCCATTGGCAACCCCGCGAAAAAGGCCAAAAACGGGTGGGCCCTCGGGGTGGGCTGGCTGTTCGGGTCCCGGACTGAATGGGGCGAGACTTTGCGAGGGCCTGTACCAAAAATGGGTCGCCGGGCACAGCCGTAATGGGTCCAAAATAACCGCCTGGGCGTCGGGGCCCGCATAACCCCCCGTGGAAAACGGCCAAAAGAACGGGTGGGTTACAGCCTCGTGGGGGGGCGGCGAAGTTTGTCCGCCGGACTCCGAATGGGGGCGAGACTTTTCTAGCGCTCAGTTGTGCCAAAAGGGTCATGGTTACAGCCGCTTAAAAAAAATAAGCGCTGTAGGTCGCGGGCGCCAAAACCCCCAAGCGGAAAACGGGTGGTTATAGTTTTGGCGGCAAAGGCGGTGCGGTGATGCTTCGTCAACCGCCGGACTCGGAATGGGTGAGACTTCTGCCAGCGTGCCTCTGGTGCTTGGGCAGTTAAAATAGTCAGGGGCACAGCCGCTGCCCCGCCAAAATAACCTGCCGAAGGTCGTGGCGCCGGCAACCCCTGCGAAAAAGGCCAAAAACGGGTGGGCTATAGCCTTTGGGGTGTGGGTTGGCCAAGTTCGCCGACTCGAATGGGGCGCAGACTTTGCAGGGCCTGTGGTACTAAAATAGGCCGCTGGGCACAGCCTGCACTAAAATAACCGCCCGGTCGGGCGCTTACAACCCCTGCGGAAACGCAAGCAAAAACGAGTGGGGTTATAGCCTTTAAAGGGGTGCGCTAAGACGTGCTCCGCCGACTCGAATGGGGCGGTAGACTTTGCTGAGCGGCCTGTGGTGCTAAAAATAGGGTCATGGGCTCAGCCGCCAGCCAAAAATAATCTGCTCAACGCGGCATAAATTTCCCCTGGGTGAAAAAAGGGCAAAAACGGGTGGGTGGCCTTGGGGGGGTTACGTTCGGTTCATTCCGCCGGACTCGAATGGGGCGTAGACTTTGCTAGCGGCCAGCCCCAGGCCGCGGCACAGCCGCTGGCTTAAAAAATAATCCGGCCCGGTCGGGCGCTAAGGCCCCCGCGAAAAAGGCCAAAAAAACAGGTGGGCTATAGCCTTTGGGGTGGCTGGCGGTTCGTCGCCGGATTCGGAATAGGCGAGACTTTGCGAGCGGCCTGCAGGCTAATAGGCCGCGGGCACAGCACGCCCAAAAATAAGCACCGACGGTCAAAAAACCCCTGCCGGATAAAACGGTGGGCGGCTATAGCTCTTGGGGGTGGGCGGGTTCGCCCGTCTCACCGGACTTGAATGGGGAGACCGCTAGCAGCCTGTAGGCGAAAAATAGGACGCGGGCACAGCACGCGCTTCAAAAAAATAACCCCTGAAGGTCGGGGCCATAACCCCCTGAGGAAAAGGCCAAAAAACGGTGGCTATAGCCTTGGGGGTGGGGCTGGCGGGTTGTCCGCCGACTGAATGGGGCGAGATTTTGCTTGCTAGCGCTCCGCGGTGCAAAAAATAGGTCGCTGGCACAGCCGCTACCAAAAATCAGCGCCCGATGGTCGCGGCGCCAAAACCCCCCAAAGCGGATAAAACGGGTGGCCTATAGCCTTGGGCGGGCGACGTCACCGCCCCACGGACTCGGAATGTTAGACTTTTACAGCTAGCGCCTCTGCCAAAATAGGCCGCCGGCACAGCCGCGCCCAAAAATAACCGTCCGAAGGTCGGGCGCCATAACCCCCGTGAAAAACGCTAAAAAACGGGTGGGCTATAGCCTTGGGGTTTGGGGCTGGCCATGTTCGTCCGCCGGACTCGGAATGGGGCGAGACTTTGCGAGGGGCCTCCGGGTGACAAAAATAGGCCGCGGGCACAGCCGCGCCCAAAAATAACCGCCCGAAGGTCGGGGCGCCATAACCCCCCTGCGGAAAAAGGCCAAAAAAACGGGTGGGCTATAGCCTTGGGGGGTGGGGCTGGCCAAGTTCGTCCGCCGGACTCGGAATGGGGTGAGACTTTGCGAGTGGCTCGGCCTGCTGAAATCCGCTGGCACAGCCGTCAGCGCCAAAAATAACTGCCCGGCGTCGCGGCGCAATAACCCCGCGAAAAGGCCAAAAACGGGTGGGCGGTAGCCTTTGGGGTTGGCCAAGTTCGTCCGCCGACTCGGGAATGGGCGAGACTTGCTAGCGCCTGCAGCGTGCAAAATAGGCCGCCGGGCACAGCCGGCCAAAATAAGCACCGGTTGTCGCTGGCGCCAAAAACCCCTGCCGGATAAAACGGGTGGCTATAGCCGGGGGTGGATGGCCACCCTCGGCCGGACTCAGAATGGGGCGAGACATTGCAAGCAGCCTGTGCAATAGGCCGCCGGGCACAGCCGCTACAAAAATAACCTTCAAGGTCGCCAGAACCCCCGCGAAAAAAAAGGCCAAAAACGGGTGGGTTATAGGAGGGTGCGCTACAAGTTCGTCTGCCGGACTCGGGAATGGGTGAGACTTTCGCGAGGCCTCTGGTAGGCGCTGGCACAGCCGCCTAAAATAACCGCCCGGAAGGTCGCGCCCATAACCCCTGCAAAAAAGGCTAAAAACAGGTGGGCTATAGCCTTGGGGTGGGGTTCGGCCCCACGACTCGAATGGGGCGAGACTTTGCTATCGCCTCAGGTGTTAAAAATAGTCTCACGGGCAAAGCGCACCAAAATAACTGTTCGGTTGTCATGGCGCCTAACCCCCAGCGAAAAGGCTCAAAACGGGTGGGCTATAGCCTGGGGGTGGCTGGCGGGTACGTCCACCGGACTCGGAATGGGGCGACTTTATGGACTCGCAAAATAAAATAGGTCGCGGCACAGCCGCTTCAAAATAACTGCCCGGTCGCGGGCAACAGGCAAAAAACGGGGCTATAGTTTTGGGGTGGGCTGGCGGCGGGTCTGCCAGACTCGGAATGGGCGATTAGCGGCCTGGTGCTGTAAAATAGGCCACGGCAGCTGCCGCCGCCAAAAAATAAATGCCCGAAGTCGCCAAACCCCCAAATAAAACGGGTGGGCTATAGCCTGGGGCGGGTGATTCGGTCTGCCGCCGGCTCGGAATGGAGCGAGACATTGCTAGCGCCTGCGGTACCAAAATAGGGGGGAAGGGCCGCACAGTTGCACCAAAATAACCGGGTCAGGCGCCATAACCCCCCGCGAAAAGGCTAAAAACGCGTGGGCTATAGCCTTGGGGGTGGGTTACAAGCTGGCGGCTTGTCCGGACTCGAATGGGCGAGACTTTTCAGCGCCTCGGTGCTGTAACAGGCCGTGGGCACAGCCGCTTTACTTAAAAAATAACGGCGGTCGGGCGCCATAAAATACCCCTGCGAAAAGGCCAAAAACGGGTGGGCTATAGCCTTGGGGGGGTTGGGCCAAGTTCGGTTCACGGACTCGGAATGGGACGACTTTGAGGGGCCTCGGTGACAAAAATAGGTCACGGGCACAGCCGCCAAAAATAAGGGGTCCGGTCGCGGCACCAAAACCCCCGTGCCGGATAAAACGGTGGGCTATAGCTCAGCGGGCGGCGGTTCGCCCGCCGGACTTGAATGGGCGCCGCTAGCAGCCTGGCCGGTGTTGCCAGGACGCGGGCACAGCCGCTTAAAAAATAACCGCCTCGAAGGCGGGGCGCCTAAACTTCTGGAGGAAAAAGCCCAAAAACACGGGGGGGCTATAGCCTTGGGGGGTGGGGCTGGCGAGACCATCCGCCGGACTGGAATGAGGCGCAGACTTTTCTAGCGGCCTCCGGTGCCAAATAGGCCGTGGGTTAGGCACAAGCTGCGTTCCAAAAATAAGCACCGACGGTCAGCGGGCGCCAAAACCCCCATGCGCGATAAAACGGTGGCAGCCTGTTGGGGCGGATGGCCAAGTTCGTCGGACTCGGAATGGGGCGCAGACTTCTGAGGGCCTCCGGTGACAAAATAGGCCGCGGCACAGCCAGCGATTCCAAAATAAAGCGCCGGTCGGGCGCCCATAACCCCGGCGCGGAAAAGGCCAAAAACGGGGTGGCCTATCGCCTCGGGGGGTGGGGCTGGCCAAGTTCGTCCGCCGGACTCGGAATGGGACGAGACTTTGGGAGGGGCCTCCGGGTGACAAAAATAGGCTGTGGGCACAGCCGCGCCCAAAAATAAGCGCCCGAAGGCCGACGCGCCAAAACCCCCCCAAGCGGATAAAACGGGTGGGCTATAGCTTGGGTGCTGGGTTAGACAAGATTCGTTCTGCCGGACTGGAATGGGGCGAGAATTTGCGTGGGGCCTGCGACAAAGAAGCTGCCAAAGAAGCGCAGCCGCTACCAAGGTCGCTGGCGCCAAAAGCCGCCGATAAAACGGGTGGGCTATAGCCTGGGGGTGGGCTGGCGTTCGGTCCGGACTTCGAATGGGGCGAGACTTTGCTAGCGGCTCAGCTAAAATAGCTGGCAAAGCCGCGTTCAAAATAACCGCCAAAGGTCGGGCGCCATACCCCGCGAAAAAGGCCAAAAAATGGGTGGGCTATAGCCTTGGGCGGCTACAAGTTCGTCCGGACTCGAATGGGGCGAGATTAGGGCCTGCAGTTGGGTGTAAAATAGGCTGCGCGATAAGCCAAAAAATAAGCGCCCGAAGGTCGCGGCGCCAAAACCCCCGCAAGCGGATAAAACGGGTTGGCTATAGCCTTGGGGGGTGGGGATGGCCAAGTTCCTCCGCCGCGTACTCGGAATGGGGCGAGACTTTGCGAGGGGCCTCCTGGTGACAAAAATAGGCCGCGGGCACAGTCGCGCAAAAAAATAACCACCCGAAGGTCGGGCCGCCATAACCCCCCTGCGGAAAAAGGCCAAAAAAACGGGTAGGCTATAGCCTTGGGGGGTGGGGCTGACCAAGTTCGTCCGCCGGACTCAGAATGGGGCGAGACTTTTCTAGTGGCCTCCGTGTGCCAAAAATAGGCCGCGGGCAAAGCCGCGCCCAAAAATAAGCACCCGAAGGTCGGGGAGCCATAACCCCCCTGCGGAAAAAGGCCAAAAAAATGAGTGGGCTATAGCCTTGGGGGGTGGGGCTGGCGAAGTTCGTCCGTCGGACTCGGAATGGGACGAGACTTTGCGAGGGGCCTCCGGGTGACAAAAATAGGACGCGGCCGCAGCCGCGCCCAAAAATAAGCGCACGGAGGTCGCGGCGCCAAAACCCCCCGAAGCGGATAAAACGGGTGGGCTATAGCCTTGGGGGGTGGGGATGGCCAAGTTCGTCCGCCGGACTCGGAATGGGGCGAGACTTTGCGAGGGGCCTCCGGGTGACAAAAATAGGCCGCGGGCACAGCCGCGCCCAAAAATAAGCGCCCGAAGGTCGCGGCGCAAAAACCCCTGCCGGATAAAACGGGTGGGCTATAGCCGGGGGGGCTGGCTTCGTCCGCCGGACTCGGAATGGGCGAGACTTTGCGGCGTGCTGTAAAAATAGGCCGTGGACAGCCGCCTTAAAAATAACCGGTCGGTTGTCGCGACAAAAACCAAAGCGGATAAAACGGGTGGGCTATAGCCTTGGGGGGTGGGGCTGGCCAAGTTCGTCCGCCGGACTCGGAATGGGACGAGACTTTGCGAGGGGCCTCCGGGTGACAAAAATAGGCTGTGGGCACAGCCGCGCCCAAAAATAAGCGCCCGAAGGTCGACGCGCCAAAACCCCCCCAAGCGGATAAAACGGGTGGGCTATAGCCTTGGGGTGTGGGGATAGACAAGTTCGTCCGCCGGACTCGGAATGGGGCGAGAATTTGCGAGGGGCCTCCGGGTGACAAAAATAGGCCATGGGCGCAGCCGCGCCCGAAGGTCGCTGCGCCAAAAGCCCCCCAAGCGGATAAAACGGGTGGGCTATAGCCTTGGGGGGTGGGGCTGGCGAAGTTCGTCCGCCGGACTCGGAATGGGGCGAGACTTTGCTAGCGGTCTCCTCAGGCCAAAATAGGTGGCCAGCTGGGCAAAGCCGCGTTCAAAATAACTCACCGAAGGTCGGGGCGCCATACCCCCCTGCGGAAAAAGGCCAAAAAATTGGGTGGGCTATAGCTTGCGGGGGTGGGCTGGCTACAAGTTCGGGCCCCTACCGGACTGAATGGGCGAGACTTTGCGAGGGCCTGGTGTTAAATAGGCATGCCACAGCCGCTTGAAATAAGCGCCCGAAGGTCATAGCGCCAAAACCCCAGCGGATAAAACGGTTGGCCATAGCCTCAAAGGGGTTGGGGGATAAGTTCCTCCGCCGCCATAGACTTAATGGGGCGAGACTTTTGCGAGGGCCTCAGAGGTGACAAAATAGGCCAAGCCGGGCTGGTCACAGCAAAAAAAATAACCGCGCCCGGGTCGGGCCGCCATAACCCCACTGCGAAAAAGGCCAAAAAACAAAGGCTATAGCCTTGGGGGGTGGGGCTGACCAAGTTCGTCCGCCGGACTCAGAATGGGGCAAGACTTTTCTAGTGGCCTCCGTGTGCCAAAAATAGGCCGCGGGCACAGCCGCGCCCAAAAATAAGCGCCCGAAGGTCAGGGCGCCATAACCCCCTCTATGAAAAGGGCCAAAATGAGCGGCGAGCAAACCGGGTTATAGCCTTGGGGGTGGGGCTGGCGGATTCGTCCGTCGGACTCGGGCTGGGACGAGACTTTTGCTTAGGGCCTCGGTGACAAAATAGACGCGCCGCAAAGCCACAAAAATAAGCGCCAGGTGGCGCCGGAAAACCTCCGAAGCGGATAAAACGGTGGGCTATAGTTGAGTGGGAAGCCAAGGATGGCGTTCGTCTGGCCGGACTCAGAATGGGGCGAGACTTTGCGAGGGGCATCCGTGTGACAAACGTAGGCCATGGGCATAGCCACGCACAAAAATAACCGCCCGAAGGTCGCGGCGCAAAAACCCCCCAAAGCGGATAAAACGGGTGGGCTATAGCCTTGGGTGGGCTGGTACGTTCGTCCGCCGACTCGGAATGGGCGAGACTTGCACGGCCTGTGTGCCAAAAATAGGCCGTGGACAGCCGCCCCTTTAAAATAATCGCCTGGGTCAGCGTTAAAAAACCCCCCTGCCGGATAAACGGGTGGGCTATAGCAGCAGGGTGGGGCTGACCAAGTTCGTCCGGCCGACTCGGAATGGGCTACAGAGACTTCTGGCGGCCCTCGTGGTACCAAAAATAGGCCGTGGACACAGCCGCTAAAAATAACCGCCTTGTCATCGCTGCGCCAAAACCCCCGGATAAAACGCGATTGGGCTATAGCCTCAAAGAAATTAGGGTTAAGCTGTTCGTCTGGCCGGACTGGGAATGGCTGCGACTTCGCAGAGGGCCTCGGTGACAAAAAATAGGCCAAATTGAAAGGTCGCGCGCCAAAAAAAACCTCCAAGCGGATAAACGCAGGTGAAATATAGCCTTGGGGGTGGGGGGCATGAGATTCGTCCAGGCCGGGACTCGAATAGACTTTGCGGCCTCCGTGTGTGCAAAATAGGCCGTGTGGACACAGCCGCTTCAAAATCAACCGCCCAGGCGTATGGCGCCAAAACCCCCATGCGGATAAAACGCAGATGGGCTATAGCCTTGGGGTGGCGATGGCTTGATTCTGTCACGACCCGGACTTCAGATGGGCCGAGAATTGCTGCGAAACAGCCTGCGTGTGCTAAAAATAGGCGCCCAGGCTGGCACAGCCGCCTGAAAAATAAGCGCTCGAAAATTGTCGGGCGCCATAACCCCCGCGGAAAAATAAAAAATGAGTGGGCTATAGCAGGGTGGGGCCAGTTGGCCCAGGTGCAACGTTCGTCCGGCCGACTGGAATGGGGCTTAGACTTTGCGAGGGCCTCCCAATTGACAAAAAATAGGGCGTGAGCACAGCAGCTTAAAATAAGCGCTCAAGGTCGGCGCCAAAACCCCAGCGGATAAAACGCAGATGGGCTATAGCCTCGGGGTGGGGCTGGCCGGGATTAGATTCGCCCGCCGGACTCGAATGGGCGAGACTTCAGGCGGCCTCCGTGTGTGTGCCAAAAATAGGCGCGTGGACACAGCCGCTTTCAAAAATAACCGCCCAAGATTGTCCACGCCAAACCCAAGCCGGATAAACGGGTGATTGGCTATAGCCTCAAACGGTGGGGTTATAAGTTCGATCCGCCGGACTGGGAATGGGGGCGAGAGACTGCGGCGGCCTCCGTGGTGCCAAAAATAGGCCGTGGACAGCCGCTTCAAAATAACCTTGAAGGTCGCAGTAAAAACCCCTGCCGGGATAAAACGGGTGGCGCAGCCTTTTGGGGGTGGGGTGCTCAGGTTACGTCCGCCGGACAGAATGGGGAAGTCGAGACTTTGTGAGGCCTCGGGTGACCAAAAAAATAGGCGTGGGCAGCAGGCCGCCGAAAGATCGCGCGCCAAAAAGCCTCAGCAAGCGGATAAGCAGGTTGGGCTATAGCCTGGGCGGGGGCTGTGAGACCAGTCAGCCGGTTCGGAATGGGCGAGACTTGCAAGCTGCGGTGGTCATGCCAAAAATAGGCCGTGGACACAGCCGCCCCCAAAAATAACCGCCCGAAGGTCGCGGCGCCAAAAGCCCTCCAAGCGGATAAAACGGGTGGGCAGGTGGGCGATGGCACTACAGGGGGTGGCAGTTAAATTGAGCAAAATACCCGACCATCATTCGATCCGACCCGAAAAATTTCCTGAGTTCGGATGGATCGATCGGGTCATAATATAACCGATCGATGAAGATGAAATATTGCAAACCCGATCGGGTTGTGATCGGATCGGATAAAACCCGATCCGATCCGAAAACCCGATCGGGTTGCTAAAAAAAAAAAAAAAAATCTATGGCCAAACACACACACACGGCACACAGCACACCACACATAATCACACAAATCAGTGAAATCACATACTCAAAAGGTTACACTTTACAGTTTACACAAACACAAAACACACAAAAACAAAAAAATCACAACACCCAACCCGTGAACCCACCCTCAAGAAGCAAGAAAACATTCTCTCCTTCCCGCAATCTGCTGCTGCCGTGTTGCGAGTCCGGCCATCTGCTGCTGCGTCAGCGATCTGCTGTTGCCGTGCTGTTGTCATGCTGCTGCCGTGTTGCGTCCAGCCATCTACTGCTGCGTCCACGATCTGCTGCCGCCGTGCTGCGTCCAGCCATCGCGAGGAAACTGCTGCGCGTCCAGCCATCGCGAGGAAACTGCTGCGCGTCCAGCCATGCGCAAGCTGCTGCTGCACGCCCACCGATCTGCTGCCGAAAACCCAGCCGCCGATCTGCTGCTCCAAGGCTCAAGCTCCAACCCGACCCGAGTTTCTCCCTTAGTCCCTTATGTGTTTTGAATTTTGAAGCTTTCATGGTGTATTGGTATATATGTTTTGAATTGACCCGAATTGGTTTAATTTGACCCGAATTTAATATGATCCATTTTTAATTCGAACCGATTCAACCCGAATTCAACCCGATTTTTGACCCGATCCGAACCGATCCGAATATATATCGGATCGGATCGGGTCGGGTTGTAAGTTCGGGTTGTATTCGGATCAATGTTTGCACAACCCGAATAACCCGAAACCCGATCGGGTTAACCCGAACCCGACCAGACAATTTGCCACCTAGTGGCGATGGCCCAGATTAAATCCTCCCGGACTGAATGGGGCGAGAATTTGATAGCGGGCCCGTGTGCAAAAAATAGGCAGCGGCACAGCTACCACGAAAATAAGCGCCAAGGTCGAGCTGACAACCTCTCTAACGGGTGAAAAAGGCCAAAAATGGGTGGCTATGGCAGCCTGGGGTGGGGCGTGAATCGTTCGTCTGCCGGACTCGGAATGAGGCGAGACTGCTAGCGTGCCTCCGTGTTAAAAAATAGGCCTCAACTGGGCACAGACCAAAATACCTGCCAAGGTCACGGCGCCACGCCTAACTTGGCGGAAAAAAGGCCAAAAAAGCGGTGGGCTATAGCCAGAAGTGGGAGGCTGGCGAGATCGTCTGCCCGGACTCGAATGCGGTGAGACTTTGCTACACGGCCTCCGTGTAGCCAAAAATAGGCCCATGGTACAGCTGCTACAGCTCTTCGGCCGAAAATAACTCATATCGTTATCTGCGGTAAAAGGCCAAAAAAACGAGTGGGCTATAGCCTTGGGGGGCTTTTTGAACCCTTAATTTTACATTTTTCTCATGTTTTGACACATTTTTCGTACCACGAACTTTTTAAACGTAATTTTCTTTACCCTAAGACGTTTTAATATTGATTCGACCACAGAAAACAACAACTTAAATATCCAATTATGCTGTGAAATCATTAAATATTTGTTTTATTATTAATTTATATTTTACTTTTCTATTTTAATAATATTTGTGCCCATAGTTAATAGAAGTCAATGTGGCTCAGCGGTGTGTTGGAAACTTTATTTGGGTTTTGACCTCCATGTAATGGGTTCAATCTGCTGTGACACAACCATTATCTTATTTTTCCAAATAATAGGCAACTCCCTACTTTAGAAGCCTCCATTCCCGCGGGAAAGGGCCACGAACTGAGGGGCCAGCACCTCTGAGTTGTTTGGAGGGATTTTTGCATGGACGAAGAGAATGGGGAGACGGACTGAGCTGATAAGCGAGGGGGCAGATGGCCTGGCGGGTGCGTTCGGCGGGTTGTTGGTCTTGATTCTTGAGGCGCCGAGGGACTTCTTGAGGGCCTCGAATTTGACAAAACTAGGCGATGGGCACCTTGGCATAAAATAATAAAACCAGGTCCTTGCGCCAAGCCCAGCGGATCATGGTGGCTATTGCGTTGAGGGGTGGGGCTGTAAAAGTTAGATCCCGCCCGGACTCGAATGGGGCGAGACAGCTAAAGCGGCCTCCGTGTGCAAAAAATAGTGAACTGTATTAAAATATCTAACTGCCGGTCAGCAGGCGCCAAAAACCCCTAGCGGATAAAGCAGATGGCTATAGCCTGGGGGTGGGATGGCCAGTTCAATCCGGACTCCCAGAATGGGCCGAGACTTTGCTAGCTGACTCCGTGTCAAAAATGAGCGCATGAGCACAGCCGCCGCAAAATGGCAACTGTCCCTTGGCGCTCTGAAATCCCCCAAAGCGGATAAAAAGCGGTGGGCTATAGCCTTGGGGGTGGGGATGGCCATAATAGTCCGCCGGACTCGGAATGAGGGCGAGACTTTGCTAAGCGCCCGGTGTGTGCCAAAAATAGGCCTTGAGGCACAGCCAGCCAAAAATAGCAGCCAGGTCAGGCGCCAATAACCCCCGCGGAAAAAGGCCAAAAAAAAAGCGGTGGGCTATAGCCTTGGGGCTGGCTGGGGCTTGCGAAGTTAAATCCAGCCGGACTCGGAATGGGGCGAGACTTTGCTGAGCGGCCTCAAGTGTGACAAAAAAAATACGGGCGCCAGGCCGCCAGCCCAAAATAACTGCCCGAAGGTCGTTCGGTTGTCGCACCATAACCCCCTGTGGAAAAAGGCCACTTGGGTGGGCTATGCTTTTGGGGGTGGGGCTTGTTGAGACATCCCTTGACTCAATGATCGTGGGCGAGACTTTGCAAGCAGCGGCCTCTGGGTCATAAAATATAAATGTGGCACAGCAGCAGCAAAAAGTAGCCAGTCATGGCGCGCCAGTGCGCCCGCTCTTGGAAAAATAAAAAAAAAAAAAGCGGGTGGGCTATAGCCTTTGCGGGGGTGGGGCTGGCGGTTCGTCCGCCCAGGACTCGGAATGGACGAGACTTTAGCGGCGATCCTCCGTGTAAAAAATAGGCCGGTACAACCCAGCCTTAAAATAAAGCGCCCAAAGGCCTTAACCCCCAAGCGGATAAAAGCGGTGGGCTATAGCCTCGGAGGGGTGGGGCTTGGCCAACGTCCGCCCTTGGACTCGGAATGGGGCAGACTTTGCGGGGCCTCGGGTGGCAAAAAATGAGACAGGCTGTATCCAAAAATAAAGCGCCAAGTTATGCGACAAAAACCCCAATGGATAAAAAGCGGGTGGCTATAGCCCAGCCTTGGCTAAGACGTAACCGTCCTTGACTCGGAATGGGCCGAGACTTCTGGCGAGGGAGCCTCAGGGTGACAAAAATATGGCCATAGTAGCCACACCAAAATAAGCGCCAATGAAGGCCTTCACGAAACCCCCAAAGCGGATAAAGCGGGTGGGCTTTAGCTGGGGGTGGGACAGCGAGTTCGCCCACTTACCGAGACTGGAATGGTGAACTTCGTGCTCGAGCCTCAGGTATTCTGCAAAAATAGCAAGGGCACAGCCAGCAAAAATAAGGTCGGGGCCCCTGCCCAAAAGCCCAGCAGGTGGGCTCTCTGATAGAAATTTGGGGTGGGGCTGGCCGAAGTTCCAGCCGGGACTCGGAATGGGCGACTAAGACTGCTAAGGACCTCAGTGTCAAAAATCGGCCCATGGCCACTGTGGCGCCCAAAAATAATCGCCCCGGTGTGACACCATAACCCCCCTGTGGAAAAAGGCCAAAAAAACGGGTGGGCTATAGCCTTTGGGGGTGGGGCTGGCGAAGTTTGTCCGCCGGACTCGCAATGGGGCGAGACTTTGCAAGCGGCCTCCGTGTGCATAAATGATAGGCCATTGCCACAAATACCCGCGCCCATGGCACCGCCAAGGTCGGGCGCCATTGCCCCTGGGAAAAATAGCAGGTGGGCTATAGCCCAGAAATGAGGCCCCGCCGGACTTAAATCCTTGATTCGGAATGGGCGAAGACTTTGTGGCGGCCTCGTGTGCAAAAATAGGCCGAGGCAATCATAGCCCAAAAATAAAAGCGCCAGAATTGTGCGGCTCAAAAAGGGATAAGCACGGGTGGGCTATAGCCTTGGGGGGTGGGGCTGGCCAACAGATCCGCCGGACTCGGAATGGCGCGAGACTTTGCGAGGGGCCTCGGGTTACAAAAAATAGCTGCTGGCATAAAACAGCCCTAAAAATAAGTGCCCAGTTCGCGACGCCAAAACCCCCAAGCGTAGGAGCATGGTGGGCTTTAGCCTTGGGGTGGGGCACTTGGTCCAGCCCTTGAATTCCGGACTCGGAATGGGACGAGACTTTGCTAGCGGCCTCCGTGTACCCAAAATAGGCCGCGGGCACAACCGTGGCTAAAAATAACCGCCCGAAGGTCGGGGCGCCATAACCCCCCTGCGGAAATAGGCCAAAAAAAACGGGTGGGCTATAGCCTTGGGGTGGGGGCTGGCGAGTTCGTCGCCGGACTCGGAATGGGCGAGACTTTTGCTAGCAGCCTCCGTGTGCAAAAATAAGCAGCGGCACAGCCAGCCAAAAATAATCGCCCAGTCATCGCGGGCGCCAAAATCCCCCAAGCCGATAAAGCGGGTTGGGAATATAATATGGGGGGTGGGGCTGGCAGGATTAATCCGCCGGACTCAATGATAGAGGCGGGGAACCCGCTCGCTGACCTCGCGTCAGTACTTAAAAAATAGAGCGGGCTTGGCACAAGCCCAGCAAATAACCGCCAGGAATTGGGCGCCATAACCCCCCCTCTGGGAAAAAGGCTAAAACAGAGTGGAGGGCTATAGCCTTGGGGGAGTTGGGGCCACAGCCGGCCGGACTTTCCATGGTTCAGATAGAGACGACTACTTTAGAAGAACCCTCTGGTGACAAAAAATAGGGTGTGACGCGTCAGCAAAAAAATAAAGCGCCCAGGGTGTGGCGCCAAAACCCGAAGCAATAAAGCGGGTGGGCTATAGCCCCCTTGGGGGGGATGGATGGCAGAATCGTCCATCCGGACTCAGAATAGCGGGCTAGACTTTGCGAGGGCCTCCGGGTGACAAAATGGGCCCACGGGCACAGCAGACGCAGCTGACCTCCGTCTTAAAATAAGCCGTGGGCCGCCCCCCAAAACCGCCAGTCAGGCGCCAGCAAAGCGGATGGCAGGTGGGCTATAGCCTTGTGGGGGGGGGCTGGCAAAGTTCAGCCGCCCGACACGGAATGAGGCGAGACTTTATGGCGACCTCCAGTGTGCCAAAAATAGGCCTCAGGACACAGCCGCTTCCCAAAATAACTTTCCTTAAAAGGTGCGCAACAACCCCCAAGCGGATAAAACGGTGGCTATAGCCAGGGGGTGGGGACACCGACCAGAAATACCGGGACTCGGAATAAGACAAAACAGGGAGCGAGGGCCTCGGGGGATGGCTGAAATGGGCGCTTGCGCCCAGCACATGCATCCGCGCCAGCCAAAAGGTGTGGTCGCAGCCATAAAAACCCAGCCGGATAAAACGCGGGTGGTATAGCCTTGGGGGTGGGGCGACATGCCAAGTTAAATCCTTGGGCCGACTCGGAATGGGGCGAGACTTTGCGAGCGGCCTCCGTGTGCCAAAAATAGGCCGTGGACACAGCCGCCCCCAAAAATAACCGCCCGAAGGTCGCGGCGCAAAAACCCCCCCAAGCGGATAAAACGGGTGGGCTATAGCCTTGAAGTGGGGCTGGGTTCAGCCGTCCTTGGACTCAGATGGCCGAGACTGCGGCTCAAATGTGACAAAAATAGGCAGTCGTGGGATTAACAGCCGCCCCAAAATGCCGCCCGGAAGGTGTGGCGCCAAACCCCAAGCGGATAAAAGCGGGTGGGCTATAGCCTTAGGGGAGGTGGGGCTGGCCAAAGTTAATCCCGCCGGACTCGGAATGGGCGAGGTATTTGCTTTGCGACCTCCATGAAGAAGATAGGCCGAGGGGCACAGCCAGCCAAAATAAGCGTGAAGGTGGACGCCATAACCCCCGCGGAAAAAGGCCAAAAAACAAAGCGGTGGGCTATAGCCCTTGGGGGGGTGGGGCTGCGTGAGATCGTCAGTTCAGATGGTGAGCGAGACTTTGCTAGGTGGCCTCCGTGTGTGCCAAAATAGGCCTTGAGGGCACAGCCGCCACTTCAAAAAAAACCCGAAGGCCATCGGGCGCCAAAAACCCCCCTGCCGGACGGTGGGCTATAGCTGGGGGTGGGGATGGCCAAGTTAGATCGGTCCGGACTCTAAGATGAGCGAGACTATGCTAAGCGACCTCCAGTGTTAAAAATAGGCCAAGCACGCCGTCAAAAGAAGCATAACCCGCCCGAAGGTCGAGCCAGAAAAAAGGCCAAAAAAAATGGGTGGGCTATAGCCTTGGGGTGGGGCTGGCGAGACCAAGTTCCCGGGACTCGGAATGGGGGCGAGACTTGCTAGCGATCTCGTGTGCCAAAGGGGAAATAGGCCCTTGGGCACAGCCACGCCAAAATAACCCCCAAGGTCGGGCGCCCATAACCTGGGAAGGCCAGCGCGAAAAAAGGCCAAAAATGGGTGGGCTATGGCAGGGGGGCTGGCGGATTACGATCCTACCGGACTCGGGAATGGGGCGAGACTTTGCTACTTGATCCGCGGGCCCAAAAATACCTGCCCGAAGATCACAGGCGTCCTTCTGCGGAAAAAGGCCAAAAAACGGGTGGGCTATAGCCTTGGGGGTGGGCTGGCGAGTTAGATCCGCCGGACTCGGGAATGGGCGAGACTTTGTAGCAGCCTCCGTGGGTGCCAAAAATAGGCCTTGGGCACGCCTGCCCAAAATACCTGCCATACTGCCGAAGGTCACGGGCGCCCAAAACCCCCGCGCGAAAAAGCCAAAAAGCGGGTGGGCTATAGCCTGGGGTGGGGCTGGCGGGATTGATCCGCCCTTCGTCGGAATGGGGCGAGACTTTGCTGTAAGCGCTTCTGTGCAAGAATGGGGAGCCTTGAGCACAGCCGCAGCATCTGCAAAAATAACTACTTGAAGGTCGCGCGCGCAGGCGCCATACCCCCCTCTTGAGGAAAAGTGAAAAAAAAGGGTGGGCATATAGAACCTTGAGGGAATGGGGTTGGCGAGGATTAGTCGCGGACTAGGAATGGGGGCGAGACTTCTGCGAGCGGCCTCTGGTGACAAAATAGGTCAGCAGGCACAGAGCTGTGCCCAAAATAATCGTCTGGTTGATGCACCATAACCCACCTGTGGAAAAGGCCAAAAAAAGCGGATTGTGGCTATAGCCTTCAGGGGTGTGGCTGGCGTGAGATTATCCGCCGACCGACTATAGTAGAGTGAGACATTGCGAGCGGCCTCCGTGTGCCAAAAATAGGCCACGGGCACAGCCGCGCCCAAAAATAACCGCCCGAAGGTCGGGAGGCGCCGTAACCCCACTGCGGAAGGGGGGGCCAAAAGCAGGTGGGCTATAGCCTTGGGGGTGGGAGCTGGTGAAGTTCGTCCATGGACTCGGAATGGGCGAGCTTTGGTAGCGTCCTCGTGTGTAAAAGCGGGCCGAGGGCACTGTGGCGCCCAAAATAAAAGCGAAGGTGCCAAAACCCCGAGGGATAAAGAGGTGAGCTATAGCCTTAGGGGGCTGGGGCTGGCGAAAGGATTAGTCCGCCCAGGACTCGGAATGGGGGCGGGTGCTCGAGGCTCCGTGTGCCAAAAATAGCCCAGCAGACGCTTGTAACAAAAATAACTCTGGAAAGGTGGTAGCGATAACCCCCTGGGAAAAAAGGCCAAAAAAAAGCGGGTGGGCTACAGCCTTGGGGGTGGGGCTGGCGAGACTAGATCGCGGATTCGCAATGGGGCCGAGACTTTGCTGGCGGAGCTGGCAGCGCCCAAAATGGCCGCCCGAGGTCGAGGCGCCACCCCCCCTGGAAAAAGCCAAAAAAAAAAGAGTGGGCTATAGCCAGCAGGGGGGTGGGGCTAATAGTAAATCCGTCTTGTTTCGGAATGGGAAGAGACCTGAGAGGCCTCAGGTGACAAAAAATAGGCCAGGCACAGCCAGCATGCCAAAATAAGCCTTGTGAGTGTGGCCTTAAAACTGGCGGATAAGCAGGTGGGCAGCCTTGAAATTGGGGATGGCCAAGATTCGTCCAGCAGGACTCGGAATGGGCGAGACTATGCTAGCAACCTCAAGTATTAAAAAATAGACATGAGCACAGCCTAGCCCAAAAATACCAGGTCACAGCCATAACCCCCCTCAGGAAAGGCCAAAAAAAAGCAGGTGGGCTATAGCCTTGGGGGTGGGGCCATGAGGTCAAATCCGCCCAGGACTTCAGGCTGAGGCGAGACTTTGCTAAGCGACCTTAATGTGCCAAAAATGGGCAGGCTGTAGCAAAACTCTTCTTGAAGGTCGCGGCGCCTCTTCTCTGGAAAAAGCCCGAAAGCAGATTAAGTGGTAGCCTTGAGAGGTGGGGCTGGCGGATTAGATCCGCCCGGACCTTCGGGCGTGAGACTTCTGGCTGACCTCTGTGTGGCAAAATAGGCCTTGAACACAGCAGCGCTTAAAATAACTACCAGTGGCGGCACCATAACCCACCTGTGGAAAAAAGGCCAAAAAAAGCAGATTGGGCTATAGCCTTCAGGGGTGTGGCTGGCCCGGACATCCGCCCGGTTCATAATGAAGCGAGAGACTTTACAGCCTGACACTCGATGTCTCAAAAATAGGCCATGGGCACAGCAGCCCAAAATAACCCGCCGAAGGTGAGCCATAACCCACTACGGAAAGGGGGCCAAAAACGGCCGGGCTATGGCCTTGGGGGGTGGGGCTGGCGATGTTCGTCCGCAGGACTCGGAATGGGGTGAGACTTTTTTAGCGGCCTCTGTGTGCCAAAAATAGGCCGAGCACAGCATGTAAAAATAAAGCGCCGAAGGTCATGTAAAACTCCCAGGGATCGCGGGTGGCTATAGCCTTGGGGGTGGGGCTGGCGAGATTAAATCCACGCCCGGACTCGGGTCGTGAGACTTTGCTCGAGCCTCCGTGTGCAAAATAAGCCCATGAGCAGCAGCATAAAATAACCGCCAGTGGTAGCGATAACCTCGGAAAAAGGCCATGGTGGAGAAACACAGCCTTGGGGGGAGTGGGAATGGCCGAAGTTAGATCCCTTGACGGACCATAGTAAGAGACTTTGCTAGCCAGACTGTGGCCAAAATAACATGTCGGGCGCCATAACCCCCTCTTGAAGGTAAGCAGTGGGCTATAGCCTTGGGGAATTAGAGGCTGGCCAGGATTAAATCCGTCGGACTCGGAATGGAGACGAGACTTCTGCGAGGCCTCGGTGTTAAAAAATAGGCAGCGGGCATGGCGTAAAAATATGTGGTCAGCAGGCGCCAAAACCAAGCCGGATCATGGTGGGCTATAGCCTTAGAGGGGTGGGGATGGCCAGGTCGTCCGTAGGACTCGGAATGGGGCGAGGACTTCTTGAGGGCCTCAGGTGTGAAAATAGACCTTTGTGGCGCTAAAAATAAAAGCGCCCGATGGTCATAGCAAAGAAGCCCCAAAGGATGTGGGTGGGCTATAGCCTTGGGGGTGGGGTTATGAATCCGCCCGGACCAGATAGAAGCCGAGACTTCACTGACCGTGTGGAAATAGGCCGTGGACACAGCCGCTAAAATAACCGCCAATCATGGTATAAAAACCCCAAAGCCGGATAAGCAGGTGTGGGCTATGTATGGGGGTGGGGCTAGCTGGTCGTCACTTGGTTCGGAATAGGCGAGGCACTGCTGGCGGCCTCGTGTGCCAAAAAGAGGCCGTGGGAACAGCCGCCCCCAAAAATAACCGCCCGAGGTCAGGCAAAACCCCCAAGCGGGATCAAGCAGGTGGGCTATAGCCTTGGGGGTGGGGAGAATAACCAGGATAATCCATGACGGACTCGGAATGGGCGAGGTGGCTGGCAGTACTCAGGTGTGTCGCCGAGGTGGTAGAGGCGCCAGCCCAAAAATAGCGCTTGAAGGTCGAGGCGCCATAACCCCCTAACGGAAAAAGGTAAAAAAAATGGTTGGGCTTTAGCCTTGGGGAGTGGGGGCTGGCCGAGGATAGATCCATGGGACTGAATGGGCGAGACTTGCTAAGTGCCTCGTGTGTGCCAAAATAGGCCCCGTAGACACAGCAGCAGCAAAATAAGCTTGAAGGTCGCTTGGTGTAAACCCCCAAAGCCGGATAAAAGCCAGGTGGGCTAAGCACAGAGTGAGGATGAAAGCCAAATTAAATCCAGCGGACTCAGATGGGGCGAGACTATGCCTGCGCGGCCTCGAGTGCCAAAAAATAGGCGTGAGCACAGCCAGCGCCCAAAATCAACCGCCAATTCAGGCATCCTAACCCCCCTCGGAAGAGGCCAAAAAATGGGTGGGCTATAGCCAGGGGGTGAGGCTGTGAAGATCAAATCCATGGGACTGGAATTGGGCAAGACTTTGCTAGCGGCCTCCGTGTGCCAAAAATAGGCAGCGAACCTGACCCGGCGCCCAAAAATAACTGCCAGTGTGGCGCCTGCCTCTCGGAAAAAAGGCCCGAAAAAAGCGGGTGAGGTATAGCAGGGGGTGGGGCTGGCGAGATTAGTCCGCCGGACTCAGATGGGCGAGACTGCAGGCCGACCTCCGTGTGCAAAAAAAAATAGGCCTTGGGCACAGCCAGCCAAAATAACCGCGCCAGAAGGTCAGTCGCCCTCTTGGAAAAAGGCCAAAAAAGCGGGTGGGCTATAACCTCAAAATTAGAGATAGCAGTTAATCCCATGGGACTCGGAATCCGGCCGAGACTTTGCTACTTGACCTCCGTGTGCCAAAAATAGGCCGTGGACACAGCCGCGCCCAAAAATAACGCCCGAAGGTCAGCGCAAAACCCCAAAGCCGGATAAAAGCAGATTGGGCTATAGCCAGCAAGGGGGTGGGAATGGCAGATCCTTGGTTCAGATAGGCCGAGACTGCGGCGACCACCGTGTCTCAAAAATAGGCCGTGGACTAGCCGACCCAAAATAACTTGAAGGTCGTATAAAACCCAGCGGATAAAAGCAGGTGGAAGTATAGCCCAGCAGAATTGGGGCTAGCCAATTGATCCGCCCGGACTCGGGAATGGGAGACGAGGCTGCAGCGCAGCCTCCGTGTCGCGAAAATGAGCCGTGGACACAGCCGCCCCCAAAAATCACCGCCCGAAGGTTGAGGCGCCCATAACCCCCTCACCAGGAAAAAAAGGCGAAAAAAAGCAGAGTGGGCTATAGCACTTGGGGGTGGGCTGGCCAGGATTCGTCGTCGGACTCCCGGAATGGGGCGAGACTTTCTGAGGGCCTCGGGTGACAAAAATAGGCCCTTGAGCACCTTGGCGCCCAAAAATAAAGCCCAGCCAGTGGCGGCGCCAAAACCCCAGGATAAAAGCAGATTGAAATTTATAGCCTTGGGGGTGGGGATGGCCAGGGTGATCCAGCGGACTCGGAATGGCCGAGACACTGCGAGGACCTCGGGTGACAAAAATGAGCCAGCGGGCACAGCCAGCGCCCAAAATAAGCGCCGATGGTCATGGCGCAAAAACCCAAAGCGGATCGCAGGTGGGCTATAGCCTTGAGGGGAGTGGGAGGCTGGCCAAGTTAAAATACATGAGGACTCGGAATGGGGCAGACTTTGCAGCTGATGTGTAAAAAATGAGCCCGTGGACACGGCCGCCCAAAAAATAACACCGCCCGAAGGTCATGGTAAAAACCTTAAGCGGATAAAGCAGGTGGGCTATAGCCAGAGGTGGGGCTAGCAAGGGACAAATCCCGCCCGGACTCGGAATGGGCGAGAGACTTGCGGCCTCCGTGTGCCATAAATAGGCCGTGGACACAACCGCCCCAAAATAACCGCCCGAAGGTCAGCAGGCGCCAAAACCATGGGATAAGCAGGTGGGCTATAACCTTGAAATTAGGGCTGGCCAAGATTAAATCCATGGGACTCGGAATGGGCGAGGTACTAGCGGCCTCCGTGTGCCAAAAAAGATAGGCCGAGGCACAGCCCGCCAAAATAAGCGCCCGAAGGTCAGGCGCCTCACGGAAAAAGGCCAAAAATGGGTGGGCTATAGCCTTGGGGGTGGGGACTGGCCAAGTTCGTCAGCCGGACTCGGAATGGGACGAGACTGCTGGTAGCCTCAGTGTGCAAAAATAGGCCTTGAACTGGCCAGCCCAAAATATTGAAGGTCGAGCCACCCAGGAAAAAGGCCAAAAAACCTGGTGGGCTATAGCCTGGGTGGGCTGGCCAGTGATCCATGGGACTGGAATGAGGCCGAGACTTCTTCTTGACCTCAGTAATGTAAAAAATAGGCCGCGGGCACAGCAGCGCCCAAAAATAAGCGCCCGTCTACCGTGGCGCCAAAGCCTAGCGGATAAAGCAGGTGGGCTGTGTGAGGGGGTGGGGCTGGCCAGTTAAAATCCGCCCGGACTCAGGCAGTGACACTTGCTACGCGGCCTCCGTCGCGCTAAAAAATTGGGCCCAGCAGGCACCTTGGCATAAAAACTCTTCCGCCGAAGGTCGAGCACGCCCATGCCCCTGCGGAAAAAGGCCAAAAAATGGGTGGGCTATAGCCTTGAGGGGGTGGGGCTGGCAGTTAGATCCGCCCGGACTCGAATGGGCGAGACTTGCCTAGCGATCTCCGATGTGCAAATAGGCCTTGGAGCTGGCAGGCAAAAATAACTGCCCGAAGGTCACGGCGCCATAACCCCCCTGCGGAAAAAGGCCAAAAAAACGGGTGGGCTATAGCCTTGGGGGGTGGGGCTGGCGAAGTTCGTCCGCCGGACTCGGAATGGGGCGAGACTTTGCTCATGACCTCAATGTCTTGAAATGAAGCCATGAGTGCAGCCGTGGCCAAAATAACCCTCCCGAAGGTCAGAGCCGTCTAGCCACAAGGTAAAAAACGAAAAAAAAGCAGTGAAATTTATATGGCCCAGGGGCTTTGAACCATAATTTTACATTTTTCTCATGTTTGACACATTTAGTACCACGAACTTTTTAAAACGTAATTTCTTACCTAGACGTTTTAATATTGATTCGACCACAGAAAACAACAACAAATATCCAATTGCTGCTGAAATCGTAAATATTTGTTTATTATTAATTTATATTTTACTTTTCCATTTTTAATAATATTTATTGCCATGTGGAACGAGACATTGCGAGACCTCCGTTATGAAAAATAAGCGTGACATGGCGTCCGAAAATAAGCCCCAGTCGGCGCCAAAACTGACGGATAAAGCAGGTGGGCTATAGCAGAGTGGGGCTGGCCAAGTTAAATCCGCGGATTCGGAATCGTGAGACTTTCTTGAGGCCTCGGGTGACAAAAATAGGCGTGGGCACAACCAGCAAAAATAAAATGCAGTCAGCGGTATCAAGCCTGTGGATAAAGCAGACAGGCTATAGCCTTGGGGGTGGGGCTGTAGGATTAAATCCTTGGGACTTCGAATAGAGGCGAGACTGCCTGAGTAGCCTCCGATGTGTAAAAAATAGGCCCCTTGAGCGCCATGGCTCTTGGTCATGACGTAAAACCCCCCAAAATGGATAAAAGCGAATTGAGACACATATAGGCACAGGGGGTGGGGATGGCAAGTTAATCATGGGACTCGGATAGAGGCCGAGACTATGCTAAGCGGCCACGAGTCTGCCAAAATAGGCCAGCAGGCACAGGCCAGCCAAAAATAACACCGCCCGAAGGTCAGGCAAAACCCCAAGCGGATCGCATGGTGGGCTAGCTTTGGGGGGTGGGATGACCAAGTTAGATCGCCGGGACTCGGAATGAGGCGAGACTATGCTTTAGCGGCCTCCAGTGCAAGCCAGGCATGAGCACAGCCGCGCCCAAAAATAACCGCCCGAAGGTCAGGCGCCTGCGGGAAGAAGGCGAAAAAATGGGTGGGCTATAGCCTTGAGGGGTGGGGCTGAGATAGATCGCCGGACTGGAATGGGACAAGACTTTGCCTACTTGACCTAAAATGTGCCAAAAATAGACAGCAGAACAACCAGCATAAAAAAAAGTGCTGGTGAAAGAAGCAGAATCGGATTAACCTTAATACGTAACTA